>BQNB010153285.1:0-13868 GCA_026074375.1 Tanacetum coccineum
TGATTATAGCCTTGAGCAACTAACCTAGCCTTATTTCGAGAAACAATACCGTTCTCGTCTAACTTATTTCTAAACACCCACTTAGTTCCTATAATTGTCATATTCCTAGGTTGTGGAACTAACTCCCAAACGTCGTTAGCAATGAATTGATTTAATTATTCTTGCATAGCGACTATCCAACTATCATCCGTTAAGGCTTCATTCATGTTATTAGGTTTTATAGTTGATATAAAACAAAAGAAGTTACTTTGGTTTTGGGCTTGTGATCTAATGTTTCTTTGGTTAAGGTTTCCTATGACATTTTCTTATGGATGGTTCCTAGATTCCTTAATATTGACTATTTCATCAATCTCTAAAGTTTCATCCACAATGTCATTTTCTAGGTTTTTCTTTTCTAGTATCCTTAATGTTCTTCTTCAATCTAAGTCATCTCTACATGGTGTCAAAGAAATTTTTATAATTTTTTTAGTTATTGTCTTTAGAGGGTGGAGGAGTTTCATCGAATGTCACGTTAAGTGATTCTTCGACTTTCCTAGTATGTTTATTTAGGATGATGTAGGCTTTACTATTTTTAGAGTAACCTAAAAAGATACCTTCGTATGACTTTGGGTCAAACTTTGTAAGGTAGTCTTTAGTGTTTAAGATAAAGCACTTGCTTCCAAACACTCTAAAGTAATCTAAAGTAGGTTTCCTACCTCTTAAATTTAAGAAGGTGTTTTTCCTATGATGGCTCTAATTAGGATTCAGTTGAGAATGTATGTTGAAGTATCTACGGCGTTACACCAAAACTTTTGTGGTAACGATTTCTCATTCAACATAGTCCTACTCATTTCTTGAAGTGTCCTTTTTTCTTTCAACCACGCCATTTTGATTAAGGGAGTGCATGGAGCTCGAAGTTATGATGTAATTCCATGGCATTACAAATCTCTCCAAATTGCTTTCTCATTATCAAATTCCCTAACGTGTGTCGGAGGGTTTTTTATTGACTTATTTGTACACCACTAATTAGTTTTGAATTTTCTTACTAAAATATTTTGAATTGATCAAAGGTTCCAGTTTTGTCCTTAAGGAAAATTAGTTAAGTATACCGGAATAGTCATCTACTATGACTAAGGTGTAGAGGTTTCTCGTAACTCCGTACGGCGGATGGACCGAAGAGATCCATATGAAGGAGTTCTAAGCATCTAGTCGTTGAGACTATATTCTTAGCCTTATGACTAGCATGAGCTTGCTTTCCAATTTTGCAAGCATCACAGAAGTGTTGATCAAACTTAAGCTTAGGTAAGTTTCTAACTAATTCCTTAGATGCTAACGATTGAATGAGACGCATATTTGCGTGACCTAATCTCCTATGCCACAACGTGGAGTTTTCATCAATCGTTGCTAGACAAATTTTGTCTTTAGGCTTATTTCCTAATTTCATCACATATAAGCCTTTCTTCCTAATACCTCTACCTATGACCTTACCATCCTTAGTGATTTCACTATCATGTTCAGAGAAAGTTACTCTACACTTATTATCACATATTTGTCCTATACTTAACAAGTTAAATCTTAAGTTATCTACATGCTCTACATTATCTATTTTGAGAGAGTCATTTGAAATCGTACCTTTGCCAATGATGTTACCGCGAAGATTGCTACCAAAAATAACATTACCTCCGTTGTATGCCTTGTAGCTTGAGAAGAGCTTTCGGTTACCCGTCATGTGTTTGGAGCATCCGCTATCCTTTATCCACTCATCGGGTTCCAAGTCGACTCCAAGGCATATCTATTTATATAAGGCAACACCTCAAACATTTGGTCCCCAATATCTCATGGGTCCAAAGTTGTTAGTGCTAAACATCCCTTGCATTTGATGCAATTGGTTGGGATGTGGAAATGGAAGACACATTTCCCATGGTATGTAACTTTGTTGTGGGAAGTTGTTCCAAGTTACAGGAAAACTACGAGGTTGATTTTGTCGACCAATGTTTCTTTTTGGTTGCGGTTTTTTGGGACGATGATAAGTATTTATGACTCTTCTAGGTGGTGGAGTTTTTGATCTAAAATTTGGTTTTGAAAATCTAACTCCGGGTTTTGGCAATGGCTTATAGAATTGCTTAACTTCATTATCACTTGCAACAGGAACTCTTACATTGTTTACTATTATGTGTTTTGTTCTAGGACCCAAAATAAATTTTTGAAAAGACACACTTTTCTTAGATCCAGGTGTAGTTCCTGGTGGCGGTCCCATATTTTCTTTGGGGGCCGCCTGAACATTAAGGGGGTCGCCCATATTTATGGGACCTCCATCAGAGGACGCCTTTTTCTGAGCTTTGACAAATTTTATTTCCTTAGTTCCACTAGATGATGCTTCAAATGAATTGAACCCTAAACCTAACTTTTCATCGGAGGGTTTTTGATTATTTAACATTTCATTTAAGTAATGTGTGCTCTTTTCAAACTTGGTTACTTTAAGAGCTTCCTCTTTAAGCTTTTCATTTTCAATTTTAAGCATATGACATTTTACACATTCGAGATCAACTTCCTTGTTTTTCTCGAGTGTAGACACTTTTTCTTTTAGAATACTAATTTCCTTTTCTAAGCTTTCTCTAGTGGCTTTTAGTCTTTTGTTTTTAGTAATTATCTTTAAACTCATTTTGCACAGTTTATCATATTCATTTTCTAATATTAAATCATCTATTGACGAGTTTTCATCACTAAAGTAGGAGGATTCGAAACATACCCCACTTGATGCTTGAGCTACTAGACACGTTTCATTATTGACTTTCTTATCATCTTCTTCACCGCTATCACTCCAAGAACCTCTGACAAATGCTCTTTGGTTCTTGTCTTTCGGTGGTTTTCGACATTTTCCAATAAGATGATTTGAGTCGCCGCATCTAAATCATTTTCTATTACTTTACCATTCTTGTCATCATAACTTCTTTGGAATGTCTTTTTGTTGTTCCGAGGTTGTCTCACGAATCTACCTCTTCTTTTAAAAAACTTCTTGAAGTCTCTTACCTCCATGGCGTATTCTACGTCTTTACTTTCGGAAGTCGAACACTCTTCATCACTAGATTCTTTCTTAGCCTTTAAAGCAAGAGATTTCCTTTCAACTTTTTCTTTGACTATTTCGGAATCTTTCTTGATGATCATTTCCTTAACTTTGAGGTTCCCGATAAGTTCATCAAGAGATAGTGATGTTAAGTCTTTCAACTCTTCAATTGCCATGACCTTTGCTCTCCATTTTGGATGTAGAGCCCTAAGAAATTTCCTAACATAGTTCTTGCTAGAATAACCTTCATCAAGAGTTTTTAAACTAGTAATAATAGTATTAAATCTAGCAAAAGCACTATCAATAGATTCTTCTTCGGAAATGACAAATTGTTCATATTGTTGAACCAAAAGGTCAATCTTATTATCTTTGACTTGACTATTACCTTGGTGGGTGATTATCAATGTTTTCTAAATTTCTTTTGTCCTATTACACATGAAAATTCTTTTATATTCTTTTCTAGGCAAAGCATTTTAAATAACCATTTTAGCTTCGTTATTTTTTGCAAGTTTCTTTTTAAGATCATCACTTTGTTTTTCGAAAGGGATAACCTCATCTAATTTGGTTTCCAGATTTTGTTCAATAGGTTGACAATCACCGTTGGTAATGACATGCCACAGATCTAGATCTTTTGATTTAACATATGTCTCGAATCTATTTTTCCAATAAATAAAACTATCACTTTCAAAGAGTGGTGGTCTTGAGTGACCTTGGCTCCTGATACCAATTATGGAAACTAGAAGGGGGGGGGGGGTTGAATAGTTTACATGTTTGTTTTCATTTTAAAAACTTTGCTTTCAAAATACTTAGATGCAAGTAGTATGTTTAACCGACAAACAATATGAATCAATCAAGTAAATATCTAAACTAATGGAAAATAACAATCACAACAATATAAGGAGATGAGAGAAGGAACAATCAAACCAAGACACCAAGATTTATAGTGGTTCGGCTGCGATGCTCTTCTTCGCCTTACTCCACTCCCCGAGTATCCTACTCAAGATTTCACTATGTCAACAAGCTCCCTTCAGCCGAAGAAAACCTTTTACACGTCGCTTACATTATTTTCCGACACTAAGCTAAATGTCGAGTCCTAATCTTAGCTAGAACCAATCTACCACTTCAAAATCAATACACGATCACTAGATCTACACTATCGGATTTACATAATATCATAATCACACAAATACACAAGATAATTACAATAGAGATTTGATACTTAGAATAAAGGAGGAGAGATCACTAATCAACACTTTATTTCTTGGCGAATACGAGTGTTCTTCTCTTGCACTTGGATGAGAGGGAAGACATGAGAAGAAGAGATTAAATCACTTGAAACAAGATCAAGAGATGTTAGTGATCAAGATATTTAGTGAGAGAAAGAAGGTTTTTAGAGAGAGAAAGAAGTGTGAGAAAATTCATGCAAAGAGGTCTGATTTTCTGCAAGGAATGGAGCAGTATTTATAGGCAGGAAAATCCAACGGTCACTGGCGGCGGTCCTGGCGGTCCCAGATATATAATGGGGCTGCTAGGCCTATAAGGGGGCCGCCAGTAGACTACGCTCCCTTTTTTGTCTTTTGTGGGAAAGGTTGTATCTGGTATAGAAGCTTCCGTTTTGGGGGGAAATTTGAATTTTAAATTTTAAGTTTTTAATAAAACAAATTCCTTTAAGAAATTGTTCCTAATTACAGAATGCATGACATGCTCATGAGAGTTGATCACACTAGGGAGTTGGATGCTAGATGACTGTTACCATGATCCTTCCAAGATGTATTTCTTCACTTTCCTTGGCACTTGTACATATGTAAAAGGTTTCTTTTTCAACTGCCATTTTTCGTGTATAAAGAATATGTCTTCTGTTTTAGACTTATAAATTGTATGATTTCATTTTGTTTTCAGCAAGTCACATCTTATGTGAAAAGCAAGTTAAAATTAATGAAGCATACAAGAAGCTGCAAGATGGGTGGCTTAGCAACGGAGATAAGGTCCCTTTAGCTGAGTTCGTAAAGGTAATATCTTAAGTCAATGAGTGTCATTCCTTTTTTTCCTTTGTCATTATTGATGCTAGAGTTATTTGAGTAGTAGTATCTCAGATATTTTACATGATCAATGAGATGGTCTTATCACAGATAGAGTTTAAGGGTTGCTATATAGACCTAGAAGGTGCAGACACCGCTCGCATATGAATATTTCTGAGTGCTATTTACAGTACATGTAATAAATCTGAAAATCTGGCTTGCTTTTAGTCTTGGACCGTTCACCATGTCCATATACACATAGGGGCTTGGTGGTGACCATATCCTTTAACTACAACGCTGATAATAGTAATAGAGGAAGGGATTCTGAAACTCATAATGTCAGATTATCGGTATGGCAAAATAGCCCTTCAGAATACCGCTATTGTTGACAATAATACGCAACTGAACTCTTAGTCATGAAGCGAAAAGAATTGGTGGGCAGACCGCCGATCAAGGACACAATTGATCATTCCTTATCGTTATGTCAAGAGTCAAGATCAAGAAATGATTGAAGGTTTTCTATTTTGACAAAAACGAAAACTATTCAAACTCAACAAGATACGTTGTTTGCAAAGAAGTCTTATGTCGTATTTGAATAGGCAGCATTGTTTTGTATATACAACATATTCATTATCTTTTATATAAAACCGACAAGTTAGTTTTGTGTTTATAACTTTTTTCTCTTTTAAATATTTATTTACGTCCACTTAATATTATCCATATTATTATGGAGCTAACCCGCCCATCGGGCGGGTTATGTAACTTGTAATCCTGTACTAAATCCATAGTATTTTCGTCCACTTCCAACAGGAAATCTCTAATCGTTTCAATAGCCCACTTGCACGTTGGCTGTTTATCTCTTACCTGCTGACATGTTAACACTTGACACAATAACGTAGCAACATCGCGATAATACACTCACAAAAAGTGTTGCTTGAGATCGTGATACATCTTCGTCGAACCTGGTGAATCGAAAATGGAGAACTATGAGCCCAGTCATCAAGGCTTCTCGAAAGTGTAGGATCTCTGGTACGCATAATTAGTACCCTGCCATTAAATTGCATCGTCATCAAACGCGAAAACTCCGGTTGTGATCATTTATTCTGAATAATTGCCCACGATTTTCCGTCATCCTTCTGAGTGCCTTAATTGAGAAATTAGGTTAGGCTCAACCTAAGACTAGCCCAGAAACATTCTGTCCACGAATCATAAACTCGTATCCTAACGTCAAGGTAGAATAATCTCTTCTTCCACTGATACCAGCTATCATACCCGACTTCCTACTCAAAGCATCAGCCACCACATTTGCTTTACCCGGATGGTACTGAATGTTGGTGTCATAATCCTTTAGTAACTCCAACCAACGTCTCTGTCTCATATTCAATTCTCGCTGAGTGATATGTATTTGAGACTTTATGAATTGGTAAAAATCTCAATGATTGCCTTAAAGATAATGTCTCCTAATTTGAGAGGAAGACAACGGCTGCTACTCAGATCATGAGTAGGATAGTTTAACTCATAGGCTTATTTGTCGTGGGCATAGGCAATCACTTTCCATTTGCTATTGAGTACACACCAAGGACCCTTTTTAGAAGCATCACTGTAATCTGAAAATCACCTGAAACAGATGGAAGATTAAGATTAGGCGAGGGGAAACCAAACGTTGCTTAAGCTCTTCTAAGTCTTATTCGCTCTTCGTTTCCATGACAAAACTTTTCACCCTTTCGATAAGCTTTGTTAAGGGTATGGCTAATTCGTGAGAAACTTACGAATCTGCGGTAATAACCTGCTAATCAAGAAAACTCCGTTAACTTCGGTCAAGACGTCGGTTCTTGCCATTTGGTGATACGCCTCAAACTTTGCCGGATCCATAGTAATTCTTCTGCTGAACAATGTGACCCAGAAATGCCACTTACTCAACCAAAATTCGCATTGGAAAACTTGGCATATAATTTCTCTGTCGTAAACTTATGTAGATCAGTGCGGAGATGCTCCTCGTGTTCTTCTTTAGACTTAGAGAAGGACAGAATATCAACAATGAACACGAGACGAACTTGTCCAAGAATTCATGAAAAACTCGGTTCATAATTCCATAAATACAGCTGGGCATTCGTGACGACCAAAAGGCATAACCATGAATTAATATTGGACCATAACTGTGTGCGGAAAAAGCAGTCTTGGAAATGTCCTGCTCTTTTACTCGCAACTGATGGTAACCAGATCGTAAATCAATCTTGGAAAAATGTTTAGCGCCCTGAAGCTGATCAAATAAATCATCGATACGTGGAAGGGGATAACGATTACGGATAGTGATCTTGTTTAATTCACGGTAGTCGATACACAATCTCATGCTACCGTCCTTCTTTGACAAACAGAACCCGGGCACCCCATGGCGATACACTCGGGTCAAATAAAAAACCTCGCTTCAACAACTCCTGTAACTGATCCTTCAACTCTTTTAACTCAATCGGTGCCATGCGATAAGGAGCTTTGGAGATTGGCTCCGCTCCAGGAATAAGCTCAATGTTAAACTCAACATCGCGAATAGGAGGTATTCCTGGAAGTTCTTCTGGAAATACGTCCTAAAATTCGGAAACAATCGGCTGATCATGAATAGAAGAAACGTCTGAGTCGTGTCATGAATGGTAGCCAGAAAACTTTCACAGCCATGCGATTGCTTAAGGTACGGGCTTTAAAGCGAAATGATCCTATAGATTTATCCCGGTAAGGAACATGATAAATAAATTTCCACGCCTCCCCCCCCCCCCCCCCCCCCCCCCCCCCACCCCCCCCCCCCTGGGAGTATGAATATCGACCGAATATAACAGACCGAGAATGACAGTCAATCGTAGCACGGGGTGCTGTCTAACCAGTCTGTACCCTGAATTATGTCAAATTCACACATATCCCAAGGGAAGTGCAGTAATGAAACGAATCTTGTCAGCAAAACTGTAGAGGTAGTTCTATATATACATGGGTAATACGTGTCGGAGTCTTTCTGTGGGCGTGGATATTACATTATAACTATGATCAAGTAAATATAGGTGACATAGTAAAAACATGAAGCAAACTTGTAGAAATCACAGAATGTGGCGCTCCCGTATCAAATAAAACAAACACTGCAGTCCGAATATAAGTAATGCACCAGTGATGGTACCTGAAGTATTGGCGGCTGATTGGAGTAGTGCAAAGACTACGGTGATGCGTTGTTTTTGTCAGCATGACCAGACGAACTAGAACGTGTTCTTCTTGCAGTCCCGCTGAAAGATGACCTAAGCCTGGCCACATTGAAGCAAGTACGCAGCACGCCGACATCTCCTGGGTGTCTAAGTCCAGTGTGCAAACAGGTGAGTTAACCTTAGAGGGTAACCTGGGACTGCTGGGAACTGATTCAATTGATAGATCGTGACACATTGAACTTTGAGGTCCTATAGACGTAAACTTGTTATTTTTTTTAATGATCTACCCGAGTTGGTAGATCGGTGGGATTGCTGACCTTGTTCTTTGGATCGCGTTCCAGCACCAGAATTCTGGTAACCATGACGTGATGTAAATTTATATTCATATAAAGTTGAAGGACGATAACTATTAAGGATTTGACCTGTGTTTGTCACGAGATAGTTGTTGTATTGTTGTATACGGTAGTTACCACACCGCCCTGTCTGTCAGACCCTATGTCGTCTTTTTAGATCATGACCCCAGTAAACTATTTGCTGACGTGGGCCGAACTGATATCGGTCTCCACTCTTATGCCTGGAGAATAGTTGAACGGTACATATTATATAGATAGGGAGGTTAAAAACATAAACAAGGTCGTAAAGATTTGGTTACTGAGGTTTACCCTCATGTCTGAACGTTCGGGACCTATCATAGTCACCATGTCACGAAGGGCACTTTCGAAGTTGAGTGCAGCATCCGCAAACCTGAGCAACATCCGTATATCTGTTTCACATGGACATGTCAAAGGATTTGACTTATGAAGACCCAACGGAAGTTCTTTCGCCTGGTCTTCTGCAGTGCAGCAGCCTGTCCAAGAAAACCAGCTAGGGGAGGAAACGCCTGCATGTACTCTGTACTATTTTTAATCGCCATTTGGCGAATGGATCTGAGTACTCCCTCTTCAAGCGATCTTGCCCTCGGCTTGAGGGAAAACTGAAGAAAGAACAGCTCTTTGAACAGTGCCCAAGTCAAAGTAAGGTCCCACACATTCCTCATTTTGGGCTGCTTATATGCTTCACCAAGCCAAGCGTCCGCCTCGAACTTATACACACCAATCTGGTCTTAAAGTCATTACAATCCATCACGTCGAAGAGCTTCTCCATATGGGGAGATCCAAATTTCAGCCTCAACAGGGGCGACTGTCTCTCGAACGAACGGGGTTTCTGATTATTGAAGCGCTCAGCCAGTATGAATAGTGACTGGTGGAGGATTATACCCGACCTACAGCACCAGTGCGGGTACTCTGTCGCGAACCTGCTCGCGAATCTGTGGGAATCATAACACAAGCATAAACAGCGGAAGTCTTAAATAAATAACCAAAGGAAATAAGTCAACATGACTTAAGGTACATAAGTTCTCAAAGGATAAACATATCCAAACGAAATAACAAATGTCTTGAAAAGAAACAATTCATATATCAAAGGTAAGATCTCTAGGGTAGTCCACACTCAGCACTCATAACCCAAAAGCAAACCCCAGCTCCTAGCTTAGATACCTGCCGCAGGAAAAGAAAGTGCGGCTGAGCTTACAAAGCCCAGTGAACAGATATATATAATCGAAAGCAAAAGATAACGGAAATCAAAGGATATGATACAAGGTACAAATGATATCATAATACGGAATCAAAGGGATACAAATGTAAGGTAAGACAAATCAGAATATCAAATCATAGGGAAAGGTAAGATGACTAAGAGAATCAAATTAGGTTAAGTTCAATCACCAAGCCCAAACAAATCATATCAAAGTGACCATGGAGTCATGAGCTCCAAAGTCTGTGAAAGAGACGTCGATTACAGACACCACAGACCTGCACGCATCAGTCACCAAATATCCAACTATCAAAATGTCATAATCCATCGATACAAACAAATCTATGATCATCCATATACGCCCCTTAAAAAATAATAATCTTCATAATCGCATAAAATAACAAATGGGGGAACGGTGTGGAAGAAATCACTCCACCCACACATGAGTCATGCCAAGAGGTGCATCAATACCGGCATTTACCTTCATACTTAGGAAAACAAATATGGCTTGGTTCTCAAACTGAAGGTTTCAAAAGCAAAGTCATATCAAAGTCATTTCTAAGGATCATAGCAAGGTTCAATATCAAAAGGTTACAAATATCCAAAGGGATCATAGCAAAGAGATCAATACAAATGTTGCATAGCAGGGTTTCAAAAGGAGAACAAAATAACAGATCATATAAGAAGTCCCAAATACAAGGCTTGAGAGCAAATGAGGCAAACACATAAAAATTCAAAGATAGAAGAGGAACGGCATAGAGAAACCTTAACGATAAGGTCAAGAAAAAAAATTTTATCCTATCATATTCCGAACAAAGCATAATTAGGAAAACACCACAGGAATAACAGCACACTCCCTCTTGACCGAAACTAAGAAATGAAGAAATACGAGTTACAAACCATTCATTTAAGTTATACTTTCTTATTTAGACACTTTCCATTCTAAGAAACTTTCCATTTTTTAGGAAACTTTCTATATTAGAAACTACTTTTCATTTTTAGTAACTTTCTATTTTTTAGAAACATTCCATTTTAAGTAACTTTCTATTTTTAGACAACTTTCCATCTACAAACTTTCCATTTTTAAGTAACTTTCATTTTTAGTAACATACATCATTTGAGATTCTATTAAGTATATTAAATAGCTTAGGAACTTAATAAGCCAACCTTACAATTTTAAGGGTTAATAAGGAACAACTTTTCCAAATTTTAGGGTTTAATAAGCTCAATCAACAAATTTCATTCAAGGTTAAAAGTGTAAATATCAAAGTTTCACATTTTATTCAGGTTATACCTTCCATTTTATGTATTTACAAGTCAAACCCTTAATTTTACATAATTTACATATTTAGTCCTTTTGGTTTATTAATTACTTAAACATTATCTTTAATTATCCATAATTACAAAACAAGCCCTTATAGATTCAAATATGGAAAAATCATACTTTATACATTAAATACCAACCAAACCTTATACTTTTCAGAATTTACAATTTTAGTCCCTCTATTTTAATTAATTACTTTCTAATTACTTAATATATATAATTAACCATTTTAAATCCAAAATAATATCAAAATGACATTTTATACCCCCCAACTTATTTTATACAGAATATACTAAGTATAATAACATGTCTAAAACAGACCCCATAGTTTCAGAAATTACAAAACAAGTCCTTATACTTTTTATATCCAATTCGGCTAACAAATTAATTCACAAAACCCTAATATAATTTTTCACAATCACAAACATAATTATTTCCCAATCATTGGCATTAATTACACCTGGACAAAATAACAAAACCCTAACCCTAATTCATTTTAACAATTTTCTTTCCTTTTTCCCCTTTATTCGAATTCGGCAAACACAATTAAATCCTCAATAATCATTCGAATTACTTATAAATTTTTCCAACAATTTTTCTGAGTTATATGAGATATGAATAACCTTATAAAAATATAAAATGAATTTTACAAATAGTTTATATGCCGATTTCATATTTAATCCAAGATTAGGGTTTCGAATATGATTTGATTTATAAAATCAAAATAAAATGCATGAACATTTTTCTCAGGTTTATAACATGTTAACATGATGAAATATAAGTTATAAAATTACTTTTGATGGCCTTTGATGATTTTATGCACTCGGTATAGCTTTTCAAACCCAAAACAATATCAAAAATTGAATCAATCACTTCCCCAAAGCTTATAAAATCTTCCACTAATTTTTCCCACCCTCCTTGACCTTCAAAAACCCTTAGAAAAATTCGGCCTGCCTATAAAAATCTTATGTGGCCGCCTCTTTTGATTTTATTAGGGTTTCGGGAATTAGTTTTTAGAGTTTTACTAAAATGAAATGCATATAGGATATACTTAGAGGATTTTGGCCGATTTATGGGCCTTTTTAAAAAGATAAAATCTGATTTTAAACTTGCATAAATTATTTTATAATTATCACTATTTTATATTATATATTAATTTTTCATTAATAAATACATTATTATTAATATTTTCGGGCAACAAATATATACAATAATTATTAATTTCTTTTTCTAACATAATAGAAAGTATTTTATCTTACAAAAATTTCAAAATTGTCCCACATTTGGCATTTTATAATTTTATAAACATTTAAATATTTTATTTAAGCTTTTAGTAATTTTCTTGAATTAAGAAGGTATTTTGGTGTAATTTACACTTATTTGAGATTTTTAGGTTTACAACTCTTCCATCAAAAAAAATTTTCGTCCTCGAAAATTTGAAATGATCTGGAATGAAAACGAGTGAGAACGAAACGTAAACAACCAACTAGACCAAGAAATAGGATAACTAGTCTCGCAAACTCTTCGGTCTCCCAGGTAGCCTCACCCCGCTCTGGGTGATTTCTCCAAAGAATCTTTCACAAAAGGAATGACTTTGTTTACATGACCTCTCTCTGCCGATCCATGAATGGATTCAGGTTCCTTGGACAAAGACATATCAGGCTGAATCTGATCAAAAGGATAAGATGCGACATGCAATGGATGATAATGGTATCCCCTCAAAAGAGATACATGAAAGACATCGTGAACGTGCGATAACTGCGGAGGAAGAGCCAGACGATACGAAACCTCTCCAATACGTTCCAAAATCTCAAACGGACCAATGAATCGAGGACTGAGCTTGCCCTTGATCCCAAAACGTTTAACTCCTCTGAATGGCGAAACTTTCAGAAATACACGATCTCCAACTTGAAACTCTAAGTCACGTCGATGCTTATCAGCATAACTCTTCTGTCGTGATCTAGCCTCTTTCAATTTCTCCTTAGCAACAGCCACTTTCTCATTAGTAATCTCGATGAGCTCCGGACCTTCAATCAAACGCTCACCTACTTCATCCCAGCAAATAGGTGCTCGACATTTTCTACCATACAAAAGCTCGAAAGGTGCTGCCTTGATGCTAGCATGCCAACTATTATTGTAGGCAAACTCCACCAAGCATAAATATTCATCCCAACTACCTGTCCATTCCAAAGCACAAGCCCTCAACATATCTTCTAAAGTCTGAATGGTCCTCTCTGACTGACCATCGGTTTGAGGATGAAATGTTGTACTGAACTTAAGACGAGTTCCCCAAGCTTTCTGTAATCCTTTCCAAAAATGAGACGTAAACTTCGGATCTCTGTCGGACACAATAGAAGTCGGTGTACCATGCAGTCTAACGATTTCCTGTCGAAAAATCTCCGGTTATACATTTGGATACAAACGTAGCCACATCTTGCTTCATGCCGTTCCACCAAAAGTACTGTTTCAAATCTCTGTACATCTTGGTTGAACCTGGATGAATAGTAAATGGAGAACTATGAGCTTCCGTCATAACCTTCTCGCGAAGTGCCTGATCATTTGGAACACATAGCCTATCTTCAAACCACACAACGCCACCATCATCAACCCTGAACTCAGTATGTTTACCGTCTTCAACATTCTGCACAATAGCCCACAATGTAACATTTCTCATTTTCAGGTTATTTTCAACTTTAATAAATTCCATTATTTATTTTTAGAGTTTTACGCGTTCG
>BQNB010153286.1:0-15661 GCA_026074375.1 Tanacetum coccineum
AATGAATGATAACATATCTTTTAAAAATGTCTCTTTTGAGTCGTTTTCTATGATTGTGTCTGTGATTCATGAAGTAATAGCCCATATTAGCTTTCGCTGCTATATGTAAAAATGGGGGTGTTACAATTGTCTACTAAATTCTACCATCTTTGAACAACTTACATTGATGAGGTATGAGAAAATTTCACAAAAGCTAACTTTCTATAAGCCATTCTTTTCCCCACTATGGAAATTTCTGATTCATACTATTCTACAACGTCTAAGTTCAAAGACTACTGCATGGAATGAGTTTAGTAGTACTATGGCATTGGCAATTATTTATTTGGCTACAAATCAAAAGTTTAACTTTTAAAAATACATTTTTGAAAGTATGATTAGAAACTTGGATAATTTTTCTACCAAATTTTTTATGTATCCAAGGTTTGTACAAGTGTTTTTGGATCAACAACTTGATGGGCTACCAAATCATAAGAGAATTTATATTGCACCCTCTTACACTAAGAAGATATTTGGAAATATGAGAAGGATAGGCAAAGATTTTTCTGGTAAAGTAACACCTTTATTTCAAATAATGGTGGTACAAAACCAATCAGAATTGGGTGAAGGTTCAGCAAATCCAACTGATCCCCATCCCACACCCACCATTATTCAATCATCAACTCTACCTCAAAAGATACAAAAACCTAGGAAGCCTGTGAGTCCCAAACTAAACAGATCTTTACAGCCTGCTAAGGGTGATAGCCAACTTGTATAAATACAGATTGACTATAGAGAAAACACTGACTATAAACACTTATTGTATATGCGGAATCTACACAATAGTATTAAGAAGAACAATGAAAATAGAATTCTATACCCTAGGACCTCCTTTTATACACCAAGGAGTCCTAATAGGATTACAATATTTTCCTAAGTTATCATAATCTTCTAAACAAATAACTTATACGTATCTTTTACAAAAATATCTCATACATATCACATAAGCAATCTTTATCTTTTCTCTGAGTAGTCTTTATCCTTTCAGCAGTTGTAATCTTTCAGTAGTTGTAACTTTATACTAGCAGTATTAACTTTTAACACCAACAGTAGTAACTTTTGTACCAGTAGCACCTAATGTGTACAAGAAGCCGCAATAACTACTTAGAAAGTTTTCTTCAATCTTCACCAGCAGTACTAAGTTACACTAGCAGTACTAACTTTACTCTAGCAGTACTAATATTACTAGCAGTAATAACTTGCAGTAGTAATATACACTAGCAGTACTAACTACTTAGGATATTTTTAATTAAGATTACTAACAGCACTAATTTATGCTTAGCAGCAGTAACTAATACCTTAACAATAGTAACTTTAATCTTTTTTTGTTTTTTACTACGGCCTATACTAAAGAACGCAATTCCCTTATGTTGTTATTGAATAATATTCGAAAATAGACTATGATAGAAACTTTGATTGTGAATATCAATAGACTATGCAATAATCTAGTCAATTGATTTGTAAGAAGAATTTCAATGAAACAGAATGAATTAGTCAATAACACCAGTTTTATCCAAACTTTCGAGCCTAATAATAATTCGCCAAACACTCTAAATAGTGTTAGGTTACAAAAACCTTAAAGCTATGATAATTCTAATGCATTGGCGTTGTCTTGAGATATACTTGGTAACAAGAGAACTCAGGATAGTATGTCTCGAAATTTCTATGAGATCGATAATAAGCGCTCTCTCGTCTCACTTTTTTAATATCAGTCACAATGAGAATGAGTGACTGTACTTCGGAGATTTAATCTCTCGGATTTTCGCTATAGTGGTATCACTGGATTGACAGTGTGCAGTTGGAGCGTCAAATAACTTATCTGTATCTTGTGTGAGTAAGAAAGTGTTGTTCTGAGTCTATCCCGCTCGCAGAAGCGCTAATGCGTTGTCTTAAGCGCTCTCTGTGTGAGTGTATGGTCGTGTAGTTTGCCTAGAGGTATACGAATAAGTGTTGGTAACGTGTTGTATAGTGTGTTATACTTAGCTCGATAGATATCATATGTAACCACTTTTACTACACAACTCTCATGCTTGTCTCATACTTGATTAGAGAGAATCCATCAGTACGAAAAGCTCGACTGATCTTCTCTCTGTAGAGAACTATACAGCCGACTCAGTAGTAGATCTGAGCGTTAGGAATAGTTCTTGCAGGTGTTCACAGAGTGTCATCCGAGGCAGTGTAGACGAATAAGATTTGACTTAGTCAGAGTGTGAATTAACTCTAGCAGTACTAATATTACTAGCAGTAATAACTTGCAGTAGTAATATACACTAGCAGTACTAACTACTTAGGATATTTTTAATTAAGATTACTAACAGCACTAATTTATGCTTAGCAGCAGTAACTAATACCTTAACAACAGTAACTTTAAGACAGTTGAGAAAGGTGTAAGATTAAGAAAGTTGCTAGGAGGTTGCTTGTTTGAGTTTATAACACATGTGTGCTTTCTAGATGAAAATTAGATATTATATTTATGTTTTCCTAGCCTATGGATGGCAGCCATATATGTATATGTATAAGGAATTGTGTAAGTTTTAGAGGTATTGGGTAAATTGTGGCGTATTTGGTTTGTCTTTTTTTTTATGCTTTTTTGAGTCTTTTTGCGCTTGGAGCCCTCAGACCACACACACCACCTGCCTCCAACTCTCTCACACACCCATAACAGGCTTATAATACTAACAAATCCTCTCCTAAACTTGATATTTATTTTCAAAATCATCAAGTTTCTTCATTAAAAGCTTCATAATCACCAAGAGGATGCTTCTAAATACTTCACTATTTCTTAAGCTGCTTTGTCATAAGCTTAAGAAGCTAATAACACATTTCATTGCAATGATCAGTTTGAAGCTTCTTATTTAGCATCTATGTAATTGTTGTTGGTGTAAGGGGATATCTCTTCTCATACACATACTCATTTTTCTTAAAGACTAACAGTCTAGCTTCTACAGATTCTAAACCAGTTTTATAAGAGACAGCACTTATCCTAGATGTTCTTATCATTTCAATTTTAATGCTTTTCTCAAGTATAAAACACTTAGGAAAATGACAACTCTAGTCCCTATAGATGCTAGCTTAGTTTTTAAGTCTCACATTTTGCATTCTAAACCCTAAAAGGTTGAACCAAATAACATCTTAAGCCCAAAATGAGTTAAATTAAACTAACTCCCCTTTAAGAATTGATCCGTTCTAGTCCAAAACCTTTTCCATTTATTCCGTGATTTATTATGAAGCACTATTTTAAAAGAATTATTAGCACATTTCTCCCCCTCAAATAATGACCCGTTTTCTATTGAAAGAGCTGTAGTCATTGTTTGAGTGATATAATTTTCAATTAAAATACTTTTCTGATGAGAAATTGATATGACTGATATGTTTTGATAAATCAACACTTTTATACCACCAAAAATAAGATTTCTCTTATTTTGAAAAATAAATGCACTGACACGTACACTTATTTTCTGAAAGCACGGGTTGTGTAGCAAAGTATACACAAGCCTTTGTATGAATATGAAGTAATTCATATCCGAGAAAAATATTAACTTTTGTGAGCAGCTTAATGAATAAGAAATATTATCTAGTTGTCACTGATGATTATAGCAGATTTACTTGGGTTTTCTTTCTAGCAACTAAGGATGAAACTAGTGGCATTCTTAAGAGCTTTATAATTGAGATAGAAAATCTAATTGATAAGAAAGTAAAGATAATCAGATGTAACAATGGAACAGAGTTCAAGAATAAAGTTATAAGTAAGGTTTGTGATTATAAAGGCATTAAGAGGGAATTTAGTGTAGGTAAAACTCCTTAGCAAAATGGTGTTACTGAGAGAAGAAATAGGACTCTAATTGAGGCTGCTAGAACTATGTTAGCTGACTCTAAGTTACCTACTACATTTTGGGCTAAAACAGCTAATACTGCTTGCTATGTGCAGAATAGGGTATTAGTAGTTAAGCCTCATAACAAGACCCCTTATGAACTATTTAGAGGTAGAATACCTGCTCTAAGCTTCATAAGACCATTTGGGTGTCATGTTACCACTCTTAATACCTTAGATTATTTGGGCAAGTTTGATAGAAAGTCAGATGAAGGATTCTTTGTTGGATACTCATTAAATAATAAGGCTTTTAGGGTATACAACATTAGAACTAGGAAAGTGGAAGAAAACTTGCATATTAGGTTCTTAGAGGATAAGTATATTATTGCAGGTGATGGACCAAAGTGGCTGTTTGATATTGATGTTCTAACAAAATCAATAAATTATGTGCCAGTTGTTGCAGGTACAAACTCTAATGAATCAGTAGGCACGAAAGAAAGTGTTGGTATAGGTCATTCTAGCAAGGAGACAGGATCTAGCCAAGACTACATTTTGATGCCACTGTGGAAAGATGGTTCACTATTTGATTCTTCTTCAAATAATGCTAGCAATGATGAACCACAACCTTCTAGTGATGCTGGAAAGAAGGATGATAAAGGTGTAAGTCAAGAAAGTAGAATTAATGATCAAGAGAGGCCTGAAAATAGTACTCAAGATGTTAATATTGTTGGGCCAAGTATTAATACTGCCAGTACAAATGTTAATACTGGTAGTCTAAATATAATATTGTTAGTCCAACAGTTACTACTGCTCCACTTGAAGCTACACATGCTGATTTCTTTGATGATGAAACAGAATTAAATATGAGCAACATTACTACCACATATCTAGTTCCTAGTACTACAAATACAAGAATCCATAAAGATCATTCACTTGATCATGTGATTGGTGATGTGCAGTTTAGTGTACAGACAAGGAGAATGATAAAGACTTCAAATGAACAAGGGTTTATTAGTGTTGTTTATGAAGGGAAAACTCATAAAGACCTTCATACTTGTCTATTTGCTTGTTTTCTATCACAAGTTGAACCCAAGAAGGTGATTCAAGCTTTGACATATCCAAGCTGGATAGAAGCAATGCAGGATAAGCTTCTACAGTTTAAATTACAGAAGGTTTGGACTTTGGTTGATTTACCATATGGCAAGAGGGACATTGGAACAAAATGGGTCTACAGAAACAAGAAAGATGAGAGAGGTATTGTGATTAGAAACAAGGCAAGGCTGGTTGCACAGGGTTACACTTAAGAAGAAGGAATAGATTATGATGAGGTTTTTTTCTCCAGTTGCTAGGATTGAAGCAATTAGGCTATTCTTAGCCTATGCCTCATTCAAAGACTTTGTTGTATACCAAATGGATGTAAAGAGTGCATTTCTATATGGCAAAATTGAAGAAGAAGTTTATGTCCATCAACCTCTAGGGTTTGAAGATCCAGAGTTCCCTGACAGAGTTTATAAGGTAGAAAAGGCATTATATGGTCTACATCAAGCTCCTAAAGCTTGGTATGAGACTCTATCTACCTATTTATTGTACAATGGATTTCAAAGAGGTCAGGTAGATAATACTTTGTTCATTAAAAGAGTCAATGTGATATTCTACTAGTACAAGTATATGTAGATGATATCATTTTTGGGTCTACAAGGATAGAGATGTATACTGAGTTTGAAAAGATGATGCATAAGAAGTTCTAGATAAGTTCTATGGGAGAACTCACATTCTTCTTAGGACTGCAAGTGACTCAGAAAGATGATGGGATTTTTATTAGTCAAGACAAGTATGTGGATGAAATCTTGAAGAAGTTTGGTTTTTCAACTGTGAAGACAGCAAGTACACCTACGGAGACTTCAAATCTATTGCTCAGGGATGCAAAAGCTGAAGATGTTGATGTTCACTTATATAGATCAATGATTGGATCATTGATGTACCTAATAGCTTTAAGGCCTGATGTAATGTTTATTATATGTGCTTGTGTAAGATTTCAAGTCATACCTAAAGTTTCACATCTTCATGCTGTGAAAAGAATCTTTAGATACTTGAAAGGTCAACCTAAATTGGGCCTTTGGTATCCTAAGGACTCTATATTTGACTTGGAAGCTTATACTGACAGTGACTATGCTGATGCAAGTTTAGACAGGAAATCCACAATAGGAGGTTGTCAATTTCTTAGAAGCAGATTGATTTCATGGCAATGCAAGAAGCAAACTATAGTTGCCAACTCTACTACTGAAGCAGAGTATGTAGCTGTTGCTAGTTGCTGTGGACAAGTACTCTGGATTGAAAATCAAGTGCTGGATTATGGTTACAACTTCATGAATACTAAGATTTTCATTGACAATGAAACCACCATCTGCATAGTTAAGAATCCAGTTTTCACTCAAAGACTAAGCTACATTGAGATTAGACATCACTTCATCAGAGATTCAAATGAGAAGAAGCTTATTCAGATGATCAAGATTCACACAGATCATAATGTTGCAGATTTGCTCACAAAAGCATTTGATGTTGGCAGATTTCAATATCTGATTGCAAGTATAGGAATGCTTCACCTCTGAAGTATTGATTGAGGGGAGGTTAATTGTGTTAACATGCAGTAGATTATGCATAGATGATGATGCTTGAAATGGAATGGAATAGCAGCTAATGATGAAATTCAAGTTAGTGTTGTTGGCCTAACTTACTACTGGTATGTATAATTACTACTGTTGTTATAATTAATTCTGTAAGACTTGAGAGAAACCAAAAACAGATAGAGTGTTTAAGTGAGAAAAAGAAATGAGAGATGTAGTGAGTTCAAAAACAGAAATAGAGATGTGTGAAATAAAAACAGACAGAGTGTTTAAGTGAGAAAAAGAAATGAGAGATGTAGTGAGTTCAAAAACAGAAAGAGAGATGTGTGAAATAAAAACAAACAGAGTGATTCAGTGAGAAAAAGAATTGAGAGATAAAGTGAGAATAAAAACGGAAAGAGAGCTTGTGAGAATCAAGATTGATGATGGAAATGCTTTTTGGAATGAAATTAAGGTTAAATCTAGTAACTCAAAAATCAGTACTGCTAGGGCATTACTTAGTATTGTTGGGCATTATTTAGTACTGTTGGACATTACTTAGTACTGTTGGGCTTTACTTAGTACTGTTAGGCTACTCTTAGTATTGCTAGACTACCGTTAGTACTGTTTGGGAATAATAAATTTTTCATAATTAAATATAGTCGTTGAGATATTTCCGCCAACTACTTCACTTATAGGTTTCCTAAATTGGATAATTCATGAACTTTCTTTAACTCATAAGATTTATTCACGATAAACATCCAATTCCATTCTGTCGGTCTAATCAAAACCTTAAGTGCTCTCTATATAATCTCAATTGACTTTTCCAAACATACATACTCTCATAAACGAACCTAACCCATAAACGAACCTAACCCAGACCTCAATCGATCTTTTCTTAATCAACAATGGCGAATTTGGAGTTTTGTGACACACACAATATGGTCGCTTACTTAAAGAAAATAGAGGGCAGTGAAGGATTTCATCAAATAGTGGATTTTCTCAATACAAGTCACATTTGGTATGCTCTTACTAAAAATCCCACTATCTATGTTTCTCTTATTCAATAGTTTTGGCAAACTGCTACTGCAAGCACACTTGATAATGGAGAAATGGAAATAACTGCTACAATAGATGGGAAAATTAAGATTGTTACTGAGGCATCTATTAGGAGGTATCTCAGGTTAGAAGATTCTGATGGTATTAGTAATTTGCCTACTACTAAATTTTTTGAACAACTTGCTCTTATGGGGTATGTGTCCAATTTTGACAAATTAGCCTTTCAAAAGGGACATTTTTCCTCTCAATGGAGATTTTTTAATCCATACCATCCTTCATTTTTCAAGCTCTAAGAAAACTGCTTGGGAACATTTCAGTAGTAATATAGCAACTGCTATTATTTGCTTAGCCACTAATAGGAAGTTTAATTTTTCTAGACTAA
This sequence comes from Tanacetum coccineum, assembly GCA_026074375.1. Classification (NCBI taxonomy): domain Eukaryota; kingdom Viridiplantae; phylum Streptophyta; class Magnoliopsida; order Asterales; family Asteraceae; genus Tanacetum; species Tanacetum coccineum. The sequence goes on from BQNB010153286.1 coordinate 7,892, forward strand.
TTTTTGATGGAATGGTGAAAAACTTAGATAGTAAGACTAAATTTTTAATGTATCCAAGATTTATACAAATCTTTTTAAACAAGCACAAGAGACTGCTTTTACCTCATAAAAGAACTTATATTTCTCCTACCCATACACAAAAACTTTTTAGCAATATGAGAAGGGATTCTAAGGGTTATACTGGGGTAGACATTCCATTGTTTCCAACAATGCTTGTTCAGGGCCTAATTTTTTAGGAGGAAGGATCAATAATCCCAGTTAAGTCCCATCATACACTCATAGGTGCTCCATCAACCTCATAACAACATCTTTCACCAACACTTAGGAGTTCTATCTGACATGAAACTGAGATTCCTCAGCTCAGTTCTCCTCCTCACACTAATGTAGTAGATGAGGTTGCTTCTACAGGTGTGGATGTCAGATATGGAGGGGCTGCCACTACTGTCACTGGCTTAGAAGCAGGACAGGGCAGTGGTAACATTGATAAGACCTCTACCATGCCTCATGATTTACCTCTCTAAAAAGTTCACACACTTGGAAGTGACGAGGGCAGAATGCAACATAATGAATTAATGGATTTGGTTACAAAATTATCAGACATAGTTGTAGCTTTGGAGACAGACTTGACGCAGAAAAAGAAAGTTTATGGTGATGCTTTTACAAAGCTTATCAAGAAGGTGAAGAGGTTGAAGAAAAAGGATAAGCTCAGTAATCCAAAAGACACAAGAAAGGCAAAGATGGTTGAACCTGAAAAACCATTGAAGAAGAAGGACCAGATCAAGTTTGATGAGGAACTTGCTCAAAGACTTTCAGCTCAGTTACAGGCTGAATTAGAAGAAGAGGAAAGGCTAGCAAAGCAAAGAGAAGAAGCTGCAAACATCGCTGAATGGGATGATGTTTAAGCTATGATAGATGCAGAATATGAGTTTGTTAGCCTCAAAATATTGAGTCGAACAATGGAAGTTCGTTCATTATATTAGGTCTCGGTTACTTAATTAATTATACGTTGTAATAGGCTAGAAGGGTAAACGGGCTCGTAAATGTAAGCTAATATTGTATGTGTATCGGGCTAAAGCCCAAGTCAATCCTGAGCCCGGCCCAAGTAAAAGCCCACACGCCCCATGTAGTTGTGTAGGGTATATATACCATTTTCCACTATGGAAAATGGTGTTGATTCATTTGTAATTTTTTCCATTTTGCAAGTTAATCATCCAACTCTCATTTTCTCTCTACCTTTCTCTCTCTAACTTCTTTCTAAAATTCTTCCTTTTCTCTTATCTAGAGAGAGAAAGGAAAGATGTGTGTGCTTTTAGAGAGAGAAACACCACACACCTAATGAGATACAAAATGAATCCTCACCCCTCCATGGAAGTATGGAGGGGGTATTTATAGTCCAAACACAACTAAACTATACTAAATAGTCTAGTTTAGTCCAAGCGTGTTTGGCTATTTATCAACTAATGTAATTCCGAATAAGTCAATATATTTTAAGGCTAACAATCTTCCCCCAATATGTGGACATACGAAATTACTTATAATGTTCCTATCAGGTATAAATACAACACAAATAAAGTCTTCCAAAGCGCTTCCAAAGCTGAAGATGTCTTCTGAGTTCTCCTAGTCTTGAAACTTATACTCCAGCTTAGATCTTCAGTGTCTTTAATTATACAGGAACCATTATAGTATGCATGAGTTGGATTAACTTCCCCCCAATTTATGCAGCATGTCTTGAAAAGCTTTCTTCTTAGACTTTTTTTTGGCGAAGTTTCTGAATCAGCTTCCCCCCAAACTAACATCCCTATCTTGAGCAGATTCTGAAACTTTGATGTAGCTAGAAAAAACTTCTATTTGACATTTACGTGCACAGCAGAATTTTGTAGAAGTAGAAAACCACATCAAACACTACTGCTACTTATCATTAGGTCTTAGTGAATATTCGTTCGGGGGTACATACAAGGAATCACAACAATTCTTCTCACGTATGCAAATACTTCACAAACCATACTAAGTAAAGTAGTCTACACTACTTACACTACTTCACCCTGGAAGGTTGAATTTTGGTAACATCAAGTAACTAAGCCGGATGTACACATTTGATCAGATAGAATTCATACAAGACACAGGCGATTTATACATAAGAGCATAGGGTGCACAATGCCACATCATAGGCGAGTTATACATTGTGAACAAAACATGCAAGTATACGTGAGCAACGAAGGGCGAAGTATACAATTAAGCTAGGCGAAGTATACGGCTGTGTTCAGGCGAGTTATAGTACAAAGATAGGCGAATAATACATGCTTGAGTGTAGGCGAACTATACATGTTTGAGGTTAGGCGAACTATACATGTTTGAGGTCAGGTGAACTATACACGTTTGAGTGATGGCAAGTTATACGTTTTGCTTAGGCGAGTTATACCGTTCCAAGCATCAAGCGAGTTATACGTAGTGACTAGGACGATTTATACAACTCGAAAATGATTTAGACATAAGCATAACATGGTTAAACGTGTTCGTTTCGTGTAATTTTAGGTTTTTCGGCTTCGTGCTTTGGTTGCTCGCGAGTCTTCTAACCTATTCTATCTCGATCACGGTTATTCGTAGATCATCGTGGTATATTTATTTTCTATCGACGATAAAGATTTAATCCCGCAAGAAGTTAAAAACCACTCGTTACTTATATGAAAATTTGAAACAGGGAAGATACTATTTGGAGGGAAAACGTGTTTTATTAATTAAAATTAGAATTTTGCAAATTCAGCCCCTGGACTCTAAGATAAATTCACCATTCATCCTTACTTTGTTCATTAACCCTCATTATTGAAACTACTTTACACCGTTAGTCCTTAGTTCTCATAAACAGCTTGTTAGTCCTCAAAAGTGAATCGTGATTGCACCGTTTGTCCTTAACTGAGTTTTGATCAACCATTAATCATTTTAAGTTGAAAGTTTGTGCACCGTTCATCGTTTTCGCTCATCAAACATAAATAAAAGCTCAAGTTCTTCAACGACAACAACGATTTCAACATCAATTCATTATTGTTTCACGGTTTCTTCTTGATTTTGTAAAATCCCGCAAAAGATTTCATTTCTTTTCTCGGTTTAAATCATAGATTTGTAAAATTCCTGCATTCATCATGGTGAACGTTAATGATATCAATCCACAACTACAAATACTTTAACATGCTTAAGATCCTACAAATTATTTTCACTTCATAATTCATGGTACAATGGAAATGAAAGATACTTTATCTTCGTGTTCGAATTCAGAAGAACAAAAAATGCAACAAATTCAAGACAAAACAAAAGAAAGTTGCATGGTATCTTTTCGACAATTTCATTCACACCTCAAGCTTCTTTCAAACAAGACCTTAAAGCGAAACTCAGAACTGAGTCTGGAATCAAACGTGCTTTTGCGGAACTTTGGTCAAGATTGTAGAGACTTTCACAAGCACAATGTTCCTAAACATGGATCAACTAGAAAAGCAACTTGACAACGAAGAATTTCAAGAGATTAGATCCATGGCTGCTTTTAAAGTACTCGAGACACAGTTTTAGATGTTCATCAAGTCACATATTTATTTGGATGATGAATATGTTGTAATGAGACACAACTACTTTATACAATACACTCAACTCGAGATTCTAGAATTCCGTGACACACTGATCCAACATATGGAATCTATTAAGAAGTCAATTGATGAAAGAGCACATCATAAATGAGAGTATGATAGCAGGGTGAATGACAGACAAATGCAGACAACAGAGGAAAAGGTTGATACGAGTAAAGCATTAGATGCTAGTTTGGTTGACACAGAAAGCAGTGGGACAGAATCAAAAGAGCAGGATACAAGCAGCAGATCAGGAATTGCTGCCATGCTTGATATTTCAAAACCCATTATATGATGAAAAGCTAATGGCTGAGGTGCAAACGACTGTTGAAATCAATGTCTTTGCTACAGGACAATAGCATACTGAGCAACCTGAATTTAATAATGAAGAAAAGGTTGACCAGAATGCTGAACAATGTCATGACACATGTCCTTTGCCTGCTAAATTAACTGATAACCAGACAACTAAACTCTCAAATCAATCCCTCGAATCTGAAAATATTTGTCTTAAAAAGACCGTTGCCCAATTTCAAAAAGATTTTTTAAGAATGGAAGCACATTGTGTTAATCTTGAACTTAACTATCAAAATTAAGTTTTAAAAGAAGGGCAACATGGTTAATTTTCAAAAGTAAAAAGTAATGAAGCCAAGATTAAACATGACATAGATGTAATTGAAACAATAAACATCCAATTGGAACGTAAAGTGGCTAAATTACTTAAGGAAAACGAGACTTTAAAAAGGCATTACAAAGAACTGTATGATTATATCAAGACAACGAGAGCTAAGACCATAGAGCACACAACTTCTTTGATTGCTCAAAATGTTGAGTTCAAAGCTCAAATTTAGGAAAAAGGATTTGCAATTGCAGCATTAAAAATGAGTTAAGAAAATTAACAGGAAATAGTGTGAATACTAAGTTTGCAAAATCATCAATCTTAGGGAAACCGGTTTTACAACCACATAGAAACCAATCAGTTGTTAGACAACCGACTGCGTTTAAGTCTGAACGACCTAGATTTTCAAAGCAACGGTTTGCCTCCCAAGTTGATGTCAATAACGATTTGTCAAAACCAGTCACTACACATTATTTGCCTAAGGAAAGAGAATCTGCTGTTGCAAAACCTCATCACATGATTGCACCTGGCTCATCTAGGTATAGCTCAAATGACATGGTTCATAATCACTACCTAGAGGAAGCTAAGAAAAAGACACAAGAAAGCAGTAGGAATTCAGAACCTAGTGTGATGCCTTCTGCTAGATCACAAAGCACAACTAATGGTAGCAAACCAAAACCTAGGATCAATAACCAAAAGTCTAGGAATTGGCCTGCATCTAAGAGTAGTTGCGTCACGACAAAGACTGTGCCCATAGCAGAACACTCTAGGAATTCTAGAAGTTTTTCTGACTCCAAACATTTTGTTTGCTCGACATGTCAGAAATGTGTCTTTAATGCAAATCATGATTCTTGTGTAACAAAATTCCTGAATGAAGTCAACTTACGTGCAAAGGTTCCATCCCATAAGACAACAACGAGATACAAACCCGTAGAGCAAAAAAGTTTTGCAAAGAAACCAGAAAGACAAATCCCAATAGGACATAGGTTTTCAATCAAAAAGACTTCCGTTGTGCATGAGAAAACAATAACTCCTAGATCTTGTCTTAGGTGGAAACCAACGGGTAAAATTTTCAAGACAGTTGGTCTTAGGTGGGTTCCTACTGGAAAGATATTCACATCTAGCACAACCAAGGTTGACAGTGAACCCCAAAATGGTTCAAATGACGATATCACTAACCAGTATGAATGCAAACAAACTCTTGATGTCAGTGCATGTACACTTAACATACATGCAGGTACATCTTTAAATCCTACAAAGGAAGGACTCCGAGGTTGGTTGCTAAAAAGACTGATATCTGAGAAACCAGGGCTTCAAGGAATTTTCATCTGATGAATAAGCAATGACTTCTGATCATAACAGTTCAGAACTCAGAATTCACGACCACAGCAATGAACAGTCAAGTTCAAAGCTGGTTCCAAAAGTTGTTCCTCCAGCAGACAAGACAGCTACATCATGACAAGAGTTGGAATTACTATTTCACCATCACATAACAATGCTGAGGTCAACATGTACATATTTTTGAAAAAAGAAAAATACAAAAATATAAAATTTCAAAAAGAAAATACAAAATCAAAAAATCAGAAAATGTTTCAAAAAATATTCTTCTCGACATGTCTCTTGGAATCGATAACATTTACGTACCTAGAAATGTTGATTAATATCGACACGGGCGTGTAAATGAAGTTCAAACAGGAGTGTCAAATGTTTTCAAAACATGTCATTTCTAAATTTTCTTGATGACTTGTAATCACTCTCAGATTGCAACTCGGACCTGAATGACAAAGGAGAGTGTACGCATAAGTGCGCTTATCCTTAGCATTAGAAGAGAAGTCTTCTAACATTTGGTTTTTCAAAAAGTTGAACGCAATTTTTCAAGAATTTACTCATGACAATTCAAAATCTTTCAAAATTGCATGTTCAACACTCCATCCCTCATATTGTTTTACAAAACAATTATTCTACATTTGGTGTCATTTTTTTTAAATGAGTCAATGTTTCAAGAGGAGTTTTTCTAAAAAACAATGTTTTAATGATTGTTGGATACATCATAACATGACAATTCTTATGTATTCAATACATTATAAAAGGTCTTAATAACATCAACGAAATAATAATGACTATTAAATAGATTGATTGTTATAAGATGATTAGGTGGTTGAGCATAATTTTTCAAGAATTCTTCAATGACGATTCAAAATATTTTAAAATTGTGTGCTCAACAATGCTAACCCTCAATTTATATTCATTTTACAACTTGGTATCATTGTTTTTGGTGTCAAACATATGTAAAATCGAGAGGGAGCAAGTTTATGTTCCATGTAATTCATGCTAAGTAAAAGTTTTCCCCATGGTATTTCATGACAAATTTTAAATCACAAAGTATTTCAAAAAATAAGTGGATTAGTATTTAAAATAAGGGGAGAAATGTATTTAAAATGTGATCTTGAAAATAATAAGTGATTTTATCGACTCAAAGTGCTTGATACTCTTCGAAAAAGGTTTTATGGTTACGATCTCATACCCTACAACATCTTATATCATGACGATTCTAAAGTCATAAGTTTGCAAAATCGTCAATCTTAGGGAAACCGGCTTTACAACCACGTAGAAACAAATCAGTTGTTACACAACCGACTGCGTTTAAGTCTGAACGACCCAGAATTTCAAAGCAACGGTTTTCCTCCTAAGTTGATGTCAATAATGATTTGTCAAAACCAGTCACGACACATTATTTGCCAAAGGAAAGAGAATCTGCTGTTACAAAACCACACCACATGATTGCACCTGGCTCATCTAGGTATAGCTTAAATAACATGGTTCATAATCACTACCTAGAGGAAGCTAAGAAAAAGACACAAAAAAGTAGTAGGAATTCATAACCTAGTGTAATGCCTTATGCTAGATCACAAAGCACAACTAATGGTAGCAAACCAAAACCTAGGATCAATAACCAAAAGTCTAGGAATTGGCCTGCATCCAAGAGTAGTTGCGTCACGACAACGACTGTACCCATAACAGAACACTTTAGGAATTCTAGAAGTTTTTCTGACTCTAAACATTTTGTTTGCTCGACATGCTAGAAATGTGTCTTTAATGCCAATCATGATTCCTATGTAACAAAATTCTTGAATGAAGTCAACTCACGTGCTAAGGTTCCATCCAATAAGACAACAAACATAAACAAACCCGTAGATCAAATAAGAATTGCCAAGAAACCTGAAAGACAGATCCCTACAGGACATATGTTTTCAATCAAAAAGACTTTTGTTGTGTATGAGAAAACAATGACACTCAGATCTTGTCTTAGGTGGACACCGACGGGTAAAATTTTCAGGACTGTTGGTCTTAGATGGGTTCCAACTGAAAAGATATTCACTCCTAGCACAACCAAGGTTGACAGTGAACCCCCAAATGGTTCAAATGACATTTGAACAAGGGATTAAAACAGATCTAGAGGTTGTGTAAAGTGAAAAAGATGTAAAGCCATATTATTAGAGTTTAAGGTGAAAAGAGATGGGAAGATGTGTGTGTTGAGAGAAA
>BQNB010153287.1:0-15661 GCA_026074375.1 Tanacetum coccineum
AAATTCCGAAAATTTCTTTTCACAAACTTTTTTTCAAAATTTTTTTTTCTAATTTTTTTTCAACTTTTTTTCGATAAGTATGCATTTTTTTGCCTCTATTTGAGGTACTTTAGGGCATCCGTTTGGAAACAAGTAAATGTTGTAATTATTATATTAAGAGATGTTGTAACACATATTTTGGATGCACTAATTATACAAACAAACGTTGTGACAATTCGTGTGATGCCCTTATCATAACAATAATCGATAACTGATTATGATTACATGTTACCTTAAACATACAAATAGATGCCCTAAACATACACAATGATGTTCATACAAATGGATGCACTAAACAAAACAAACAGATGCCCTATCTTAACATGATGCTCTTATCATACTAAGAGATGTCGTAACACATATTTTTAGATGCAACATACACAATGATGCCCTAATGTTCATACAAATAGATGCACTAAACAAAACAAGCAGATGCCCTAACTTAACATGATTCTCTTATCATACTAAGAGATGCCGTAACAAATATTTTGGATGCACTAATTATACAAACAAACATTGTAACAATTCGTGTGATGCCCTAATTATACTAAGAGATGCCCTTATCATAACACTAATCGATAACTGATTATTATTACACATTACCCTAAACATATAAATAGATGCCCTAAACATACACAATGATGCCCTATGTTCATACACATAGATGCACTAAACAAAATAAACAGATGCCTTATCTTAACATGATGCTCTTATCATACTAAGAGATGCCGTAACACATATTTTGGTTGCACTAATGATACAAACAAACATTGTAACACTTCGTGTGACGCCCTAATCATACTAACAGATGCCCTTATCATAACAATAATCGATAACTAATTATGATTACACGTTACCCTAAACATACACAATGATGCCCTAATGTTCATACAAATGAATGCACTAAACAAAACAAACAGATGCTCTAACTTAACATGATGCTCTTATCATACTAAGAGATGCCATAACAAATATTTTGGATGCACTAATTATACAAACAAATGTTGTAACAATTCATGTGATGCCCTAATCACGCTAACAGATGCCCTTATCATAACAATTCTTTTTTTTTTAACAGCGGAATTTTAATAAAGACTAGCAATGAGCTAGAAAAACGATTACAAGATAGAAACCATTAAAGGGTTTTGAATCCAATTGTTCCATGAAATGGAAGACAACTTGGTCCTAGTAGAGTACCACCTATAAGAACAATCTACGATCTTATCAAATAAAATGCTACGCTTAGGCGGAGTGGTACCGAAGATCAACTCGTTACGGAAATTCCACAAAGACCAAATAACAACTCCGCAAATAACTTCCAAGATAGATTTCCGAGAGGATGAAAATCTATCATAAAAATTCTGATTACACAATGATGCCCTAATGTTTAATACAAATGGATGCACAAAACAAAACAAACAGACGCCCTATCTTAACATGATGCTCTTATCATACTAAGAGACGCCTTAACACATATGTTGGATGCAACATACACAATGATGCCTTAATGTTCATACAAATGGATGCACAAAACAAAACAAACATATGTCATAACTTAACACGGTGCTCTTATCATACTAAGAGATGTCGTAACACATATTTTGGATGCACTAATTATAAATACAAACGTTGTAACAATTTGTTTGATCCCCTAATCATACTAACAGATGCCCTAAACATACATAATGATGCCTTAATGTTCATACAAATTGATGCACTAAACAAAACAAACAGATGCCCTATCTTAACATGATGCTCTTATCATACTAAGAGATGCCATAACATATATTTTAGATGCACTAAACAAAACAAGCAGATGCCCTAACTTAACATGGTGCTCTTATCATACTAAGATATGCAGTAACACATATTTTAGATGCACTAATTATACAAACAAACGTTGTAACAATTAGTGTGATACCCTAATCATACTAATAGATACCCTTATCATAACAATAATCGATACCTGATTATGATTACACGTTACCTTGATTAAATTTGTTTTTTTTTCAAAATTTCTAATTTTTTTTAAATTTTCAAAAATATCGATTTTTTTCTAATTTTCAAACTTTTTTTCAAATTTTCAACTTTTTTCAAACATTTTAACATTTTTTCAAATTTTCAAAAATATCAAAAAATAATTGGAAATTTTTTTTTTCCAACTTATTTTCAAATTTTCGAACTTTTCATCAAATTTCAAAAATTTTCGTAAAAAAAAACTTCGATAATTTTTCTTTTTCAAAAAAAATTCGAATTCAAAATTTCAAACTTTTTTTTAAAAATTTCGAACTTTTTTTCAAATATTATAACATTTTTCCAAATTTTCAAAAATATATAAAAAAAATTTGAAAAAAAATATTTTTGAATTTTTTTTATATTTTCGAATTTTTTTTCTTATTTTCCAACTTTTTTTTCAAATTTTCGACACGACATAATTGTAAAACGTGCAAATGTTTCCTCACCCAAAAACTTATAAATATGATTAAAAGTATACGTGGGGCTATGAACTCACCTTGAGTACAGATAGCTCAATTAATCTCAGATAAAACGTCACACAAGACGATAAATGCAACCTATTTAAATTAAGGCTGTATAAGTACTGAGTACTTAATTTAATAACATCGAATATAATCTTATAGTTGTTACATCATACTATCGTTCGGGCTATCATAAATAAAGAGGTCATGACATGACGTACGAGGAGTTTAGGACACTTTAAATCGTAAATCCAACAACTCATCGTTACGCCATCCGAAGAGGCCTCATTATGAAACTCCCTAGTAATATAGCACTTTGATAACCACTCAATATTCTATATAGCATAATCACCGACTAATCATTTTAGTAAAATAGTATTTATAAAGTGAAAACGTTTATAAATATACTTTTCGTAAAAATGACCTAACTTGTCCCGTGTTTAAGCCCTTGCTCGCGTTTTCTACTCCACGTCTTCGTATTAAGACGAGTAATCATAATATTACATTTTAAAGTTTTAAAATTCCTTTGATGAATATAAAATTACTGTTCAAACACTCAATTGTCGTCTTTAGGCTTGAATTAGCGTAAACACGTAATCGCGATAATTAATCGTTTAACTCCGATTTTAGTGATTCTTCGAGTTACGTTTCTCTGTTTATTAAAAGATTATAATGTATACAAATAAATCCACTGATGAATAATCATTTTTGACTGTCATAATAGTTTATAAAATTACTTTTATAAACTAATTATTGAAAATGCGAATTTACTCGTTATAGGTCCGTTGTGAACGATTCTGTGCGTGTAAGATCTCGTAATCAAAAGTTATATCATATTTAGGTGTAAAAACTCCACCTACTGCATGAAATAGTAACTTTCTATAAAAATAGTTTTATAAAGTATTCTAGAGTCGTAAACTCGTTTTAACGTATCTTTTTCGTTAATAATCGGTTTTTTCAAGTTTCTTATCATTATGGAATCGGCAGGAGGCATATTATTTTTTATAAAGATACATAACGCAACTTCCAAAATTCCGAAATTTGACAGCCCCTATGTATTTCATGTTTGTTCTTTATAAAACCTGTGTTTTATGTACTTATAAATTAGTATTTTCTATAAAACTCATATAACCATATTTTACATATGTGTACTTATTATAAAGTCTAATATCATCCTAGTCCTTATAATTTTCATGTAACAAGTTTTAACCCTTTTACATTTCATTATTTTTCACATGTAAAGTTTAAGAAACATTATACAACCCTAATTAGCCCTATAAACCATGTATTATACTTAAACTATAAGTTAACATACGTTTATATTTACTTTTCCATGTTAAGTATAACATTAGAACATGAGAATAAGTGGATAAATTGATAAACTCAAATAAAAAATCATTTATACATTTAAAAGTCATTATTGGTGATGAAAGGTTATATTTAACATGTAATAACATAAAAATCATAAGAATGAAAAGTATAAAGATTTATGAAAACCTTAGTAATGAAGTAAGAGATGTGAAATAAGTTCAAAACCCGCGTTTAGATTCACAAACAAAGCTTCCAGCTTATTACCCAAGATTAGGTTTTTCAAAACCCTAATCTATTCCTTTTTCCTTCTTATTACTTGAAAATGGAAGAACAATGCTTCCCACACCTTAGAAACCTTAAGTATGTTATGTATAGGGTTGTATATACTTAGAAAATCAAAGTATGAATTTTGTTTGGGGGCTTAATGTTGCCGTGGGTTTTGGTGTAGAAAAGAGAGAAAGAAATTGAAATTTTTGTTAAGTATAAAAGAGTATGAAACTTACTCATGCATGCAAGCCTATTTATAGTATAAATATCTTGCTAACTTAACCATGGTTACTTTCTAACCCTAGTTAATTTAACATGAAGTTGTAAAGTGGTAACGAGTTTACTTTATTGAAATATCTAGATTATTATGGCTAATGATGAATACTTTATCCAAGCCACTTAATTTTCGGCATATGTATATATATATAAGATTAAATTATTTAATTATTTTGGTATCTGGTATAATCGTGGTATGTCGTTATGGGCTAGTTAGGTTGTAGAACTTCCGGGTATGCCAAAACGTATTTATAATGAAACGTAAGCATTTTACGTACCAATAAAAATAAGATGAACAAAGTTATTTATTATCCCACATAATAATCATATACACACTTTGCTAGACTAAACCATTTAATTGTTTAACGCCCGTTTACACCGTATGATCATTTCCAGTTTACGCGATTTAAATCGTTTACGGTTTCAGACAAACGCGTAAAACCCTAAAAATAAATTATGAATTACATAATGTCATACAATGACCTAAAATACGAGGTGATATAGTCCTTCCCCCGTTCAATGAGCCTTGTCCGCAAGGCTTATGACATGGCACTTGTCGAAGTGCGGTACGAGGTGAAGAGGTGTGGATATTTCTCCTGAACTGAACTTCACAGTTCCCCGTAAACTCCGGCCCCGCCTAGAGTTCCATCGAACCTTGACAATTGGACACGGCTTCGTCTCAATTGTTTTTGACTTCACGATCATGATTTCAACCGGCTCCTCACAAAATGGAAGATTTTCACCACTTGGAGTCCCCCAACGGAACGACTAATGGATCGTCAAATAACAATTTCTTTAAGTTGGATACATGAAACGTATGTGGACCCTGCCAGCTCTGAGGAAGCTCAAGCTGTAAGCAACGGTCCAACCTTTTTTCAAAACCTTGAAAGGTCCGACATATCTGGGTTTAACTTCCCTTCTCAAAACGTACGACCCTTTCCAAGGCAAACCTTAAGCATAACTTTGTCCCCAACTTGAACTCCATTGCTTACGCTTAAGTTTGGCAATAAGCTCTTTGGTCGATCGCGAGCGGCTGCATCCTTTGCTTGACTTGAATGATTCTCTCCGTTGTTTCTTGCACTAATCTGGACTAGTGATTGTACTTGCCCAAACTCAGCCCAGCAAACAGGTGAAACGACATTTCCGACATAAAAGGCTTCAAAGGGTTGCAGCTTAATGCTAGCGTGATACGTTATTATATGAAAACTCGACTGGCAAATGTTTAACCCAAACCATTTCCGAAGTCGATTACGCACGCACGTAGCATATTCCTCGAGAGTTTGGATAGTCCTCTCAACTTCCGTCAGTTCCGGATGATATGCAGTACTCATATCTAAACTCGTACCCAAACTTCTGAAGTGACTTCCAAACATTTGATGAATCGAGGGTCACGATCACAGATAATTGATACAGTATTCCATGCTCGTGACTACCTCCTTTAGTACATCTCGCCAGTTTATCCAAGGGATCCGTTTCCCTCATATGGCATAAAAAGGCAGACTTTGTATCGGTCAACGATTACCAAAGATAGTCAAAACCCTGCGATGACTTAGGAGAGCTTTGTACAAAAGTCCATCGTGATGTTGTCCCACTTCCATTCAGGTATATCGGGTTGCACTAACAAACCTGATGGTCTCTTGTGTTCGGCTTTGACCTTAGCACATGTCAAACACTTGCTAACATAGGTGGCGATGTTTGCCTTCAAATTGGGCCACCAGTATAGCTTTCCTTCATGCTTGTACATTTTGTCAGAACCTACCGATGTATTGAGTATTTGATTTGTGGACTCGTGCATGATTACAGTCCGTAATCGCCATAACAAGGTAACCACCTCCTGCCATTAGAGGCATAGAGTCCCATCCGTACAGGATACAACTTTTCTGTTCGATTTCTCCGATCCTAATGAATTCTCAACTAACATACCTCCAACATCCTCCTTCTTGATGTTCTCCAGCTTTCTTGCTTCCGTCTGGGCGTTCAGGATTTGTTTAGGAAGATCCAAGCCAATAGTCATCACTAAGGCCCGAACCCTTAGTGGTTCTCGTTCTTCCTGCTCAGAGCATCAGCAACACATTCGCCTTCCTGGGTGATAACGAATTTCGCAATCGTAATCACTCAGCAACTCTAACCAGCGACGTTGCCTCATATTTAAATCCTTCTGATCAAGAATGTGTTGTAGACTCTTATGATCAGTGAACACTGTGCACTTGGTCCCGTACAGATAGTGCCTCCACATTTTTAGAGCGAACACTACTGCCCCAAGTTCCAAATCATGTGTTGTGTAGTTCTTCTCATGAATTTTTAACTGACGTGATGCATAAGAAATCACCTTTTCTCTTTGCATCAACACAGCGCCCAAACCTCATTGAAGCATCACAGTATGGGGGCGAGAAAAATCTTCGCTTCCGTCCGTAGGCAGGATTGGTGCACTGCACAGCTTCTGCTTCAATAGTTTGAAAAGCTGCTTCTTAGTTTATCACCCCAATCAAACTTGACACCTTTCTGGTAGTTTTGGTCATATGTTTTGGCTATCTTTGAAAACCCTTCGATAAATCTTCTATAATAGCCGGCAAGGCCCAAAAATTGGCGAATCTCTGTTGGTGTTTTAGGAGACGCCCAATCCTTGATAGATTCAATCTTGGCAGGGTCAACGTGAATACCTTGACAGTCAATCACATGGCCCGAGGAAAATGTACTCTGGGAATCACAGAATTCCCACTTAGAGAACTTGGCATACAATTCTTCCTTCTTAAGCAATTTTAAGATTTTGCCTACGATGTCCTTCATGTTTCCTCTATACTTTGGAGGTAGATCAAGATGTCATCGATGAAGACAATTACAAACTGTCTAGGTACGTTTTACACACCCGTTCATAAGATCCATGAACACGGCTGGTGGCATTAAGTTAAACAAAAGGCATGAACTTGGAATTCATGTGACTCGATCGATCCTGAATGAGTCATTGAGGATGTCTTCTTCTCGAACTCTCACTGGTGATACCCCGACCTCATTCGATCCTTTGACAAAATCTCGAACCTTGCAGTTGGTGGAAACTAAAGACTATAAGACCCAGGCGAATAGGTCGTCAATCCATGGAGTGGGGTAACGGTTCTTTACCGTCAATTTGTTCAATTCTCTGTAGTCCAAATACACATCCGGAAGAACCTCTTTCTTCTTGACGAATAGACTGGAGCTCCCCAAGTGAGAACTTGGTCTTATGAACTCTTGTCCCGTAAGTTCTTTAGTAGCTCCGCTAGTTCCCTTCCATTTTCCGACGGTGCTAAGCTATATGGTGCCCTTGCTAAAGTGCAATCACACAGGTACCAAATCGATTCTATAATTCACTGTCGATGGGTGGTATACCCGCAAGTCCTCGGGAAAAACCTTCAGGAAAATTCCCGAACAACGGCACGTCTTCAAGCCGCTTCCCCTGTGACTTATCTTCGACTTGGGTGGCGGTGATATTTGCTAAGATTACGTGAAATCCTTTTGCTCAAATACTCTTGAGCTTAGTCACACAGAGATGTGGTCTCAATCGAGTCCCGTGTTTGTTGCTGCTTCCGTCACCCTCGAACGATTAAATTTTTCGTCTCCAAAAGAATACGAACACCGTTTTCGCACAGATGATAACGGCATGGGTATTTTGCAACCAATCCATACCAATTATCACGTCAAAACTACCTAGTTCTACGGGCATTAGGTCTATGTTGAAAGGATGATTTAAGAAGTTTAACGTACAACCCCGAATAATAGTGTTTAACCCAACAATTCGCCCATCGGCTAGTTCGACATTATAATCATGATCTAATGCAGTTGGAGTGATAACAATTCAAGAGCTAATGCAGTAGATACAAAACTCCTATCGGCACCGGTATCAAATAAAATAATGCATAGCGATTGTTTAGGAGAAACTACCCGTAACGATATTGTTGGTCCGTGTTTGCCCCTGTATTTCCCACAACGAACACCCTTTGCGAGCCTGCATTTCCATCCCGATTACCCGATTGATGTTGTACTTCATTCGGACATACCCTCTGATAATTCCCCTGAGCACCACATTCCTAACAACCATTACCACCCCTGATTAGACCCAGGTTGGCATTTTTGGGAGTCTTGCAGTCACGAGATAATGAGACCAATCGGTTGCACTTGTGGCAATTTGAGCACAATGACCGTATGGGATAGTTACACTTAGAACACCAAGGTCTGGGTCCTTCGTATTGTCCCCTAGTCAACTTTCCCTGCGCATAGGCCCTTCCGGTTTTGCCTCTTGTTTGCTTGTT
This sequence comes from Tanacetum coccineum, assembly GCA_026074375.1. Taxonomy (NCBI): domain Eukaryota; kingdom Viridiplantae; phylum Streptophyta; class Magnoliopsida; order Asterales; family Asteraceae; genus Tanacetum; species Tanacetum coccineum. The sequence goes on from BQNB010153287.1 coordinate 8,654, forward strand.
GATTTTGTTGTTCCGGGCCGAGTCCTCAGCTTTTTCTTTGTTATTAGCTAGGACGTTCAAACATAGGGCTTGTGTTGTCCTCCATAACTCGTAGTAACTCAATAACTTCTTGCCTAGTTGTTTGATTTGGATGCCTTTACGCTACAAGTATCTATCAGGCAAGCCACCGATATATCTTTCAATTTGGTAGGCACTCTTCCGGAAACATTCTGGCACACACAAGGCAGTGCTGAAATCGTTGATTATAGGCCCACCACATCGGATGCCCTTAACCTTAAGATTACCCCATCCTCAGCCTCCAATCTTCCTGATCTCGCCCCTCGGGCAGTATGTACCATCAACTTTTTCTTCATGTTCCCATGGCATGGCTTGAGCTGCCTCAGGAGTAGTGGTTTTAACATGGGCAGTTCCACCATTGTAAGAGCATCGACTTGCAAGAGTGCCACGTCTCAAATTTGACTTGACTACTGTTGTGCAATTCAAATACTGAAAAACTCCATCTTCACAAACCATCGGGTAAGTCAACAACACCCTCATGCCCTTGAAGTTTCAAGGGTTGGCTATTATAGAAACCGTGTAGTGCATTTCACGAGCAACTTGCACAGCCTTCTGATACCTACTCCGAAGAAGGCTACATCACCCAATTCCGGTGTATAAACTGCAGCCAGTGCAGCCTTACACCTTCGTCAACATGGCCTGCAGTTGGGCACGGTGACCGTACAAAGTAGTGGTATAGGGTCTGTGACTGTGGGGGAGTTGTGGTGACAGGTGGGGAGTTGTGGTGACTGGCCTTGACCACGGGGTTCTTGTGGGCCTTCCCTTGGTCCATTTTCTTATAAATCACAAGAAAACATAACACCCTGTTAGATTTCAAAAATCTTAACCATAACCCGATATTATACATAAATGAATAAACCGAGATCACAACACAAGGTGAAATACACAATATATTGAAAATTACCAATCACATTCATTCACAATAAACTCGATTCATATAAAAGCATAATCCATCCTTTTCAATATATAACCTGGAAAATAATACATGATTGGTTTAATATAACAAATGATCATAACAACTAGGTTACAAGAACAAAATAACCAAAAGCCCATACTAGCCCAGATATACCCGTAAAACACTTAGTAAGCTATATAAGATAGCTAAATCAAAACACAAAAGATCAATACCGCCTGCTACTGGGAAAAACCCATTAATCGTAACAGGCTGCATAGCACGCTACAACATTAAACCAAAATCTAGGAACAACTACCAGCCTCCTCTGGTGCATCGGGCTGTTGCCGGACCTTCCTGTGGGATCCCTGCTGCCTCTAACTCAGCCATCTGGCTAAGCCCCCTTAGCAGCTGTAGTGCCAAGTCACCTGGAACTTGTCTCTGGTGGTCTGCTGCTTGTAATCAGAAATCAATGCACGCTGTTCACACCGAAGTACGTAGTGCCAAAACAGGTGAACGTTGCATCGTCGCTAAACATCCATCAGAAAATCCCCAGGCCTCCACGGCCATCCAAGCCACCCTCTCGACCATAAACTGCTAGACAGATGGAGAATAGGCCTATCTCTATACAATAGGTTGACTCGTCTCACACTCAGACCGAGTCGTCTCGAGCCATCCTCCATCAAACCATTCATGATGGTAAGTCTCCTATCAAAATGGTAGAGAGATCGGTAATAATTCCGATTGACTCCCTCTATGTGGTTGGAGGCGAACTCCTCGAAGCTTTCTCCAACCATCCCACTACGATCCGTTGATGCCATAGTCTAACTCCCTAGATATCGACATCCAGGTGCGAGAGCGGCATCAACCAATCGACAAAATTTATAAAGGTCTGTCCCTTGCTACAACATAAGGGCCTTCCCTTGGTACAGGTACATCATGCCTTAGCAGCACCGGCCGCTGAAGTCTCCCCGACCTCAGGAAATAGGATAGTGAGAAGCTAGTCGAGGCCTCTTCCGAGGAGTAACCAACTCTCGGGAAACTCAATACGATAGGGCCTAATAGGTGGAGATAGTATTTGGGGAGGTGGTGGAGATGGTGTTTGGGGAAATGGTGAGTATGAGATAAAGAATATAGAGTCGGTACGATCAACAGCTGGTAAAGCGACAACTGTAGAGTCGGCAGAAGCTAGGTGCTCCTCCTCCTCATCCTCCTCATCATCATCTCCTATGTCAGCAGGATAGTAGGCAGGATCCTCCTCAGGATCCTCCTCATCCTTTGGATCTTCCTCTGGATCAGACTCGGGAATATAATCCCGTGAGTCCCGCAGTAGGTAAACAACAGCAGGTAACGGCTGCTCCTCAGCTGGAAAGCCCATGATCCTCAGGTGGCATAAACTCCGGGTACTCGGGCTCCGTACATATGGGTATGTAAATAGGTGAAGGATGTTGCATCCCGGGCCAGGCACGTAATCCCGGTAATGGTGGTGCCTCTGGGCCAGGTATGTAATCCGGACGATGTGGTCCGTCACTCCTGGTGACCCCAAAGTCTGAATATTCCACGCACCGTTAATATGTAATTAGTAGAATGTTCGGAATCAGACATGATAATAATCCGGAAATCATAAGTTAACTTATATAAGTATGCAATATAAGGACTTAGTAGTAATTTTACATACAATAATGAATCACTATATTAATCATGTAAGCACTTAGTATTTCTAACTAATGCAAACAATAATTTATGTATGTCCCGAGAAAACCCCTTTTTAGAATGCAATGTTTGAAAACGGTTATAGTCCAGCAAAACATTTGACCTGGTTCTCTATAACCTTGGCTTTGATACCAATCTGTAACACCCCAAAATGGGTCCAAGCGGAATAAGGATCCGGGCGGTACTTCTTAAGCAATAAACACAAGATAATCATAAGAACGACACAAAAAGTCGTTTAAACTGGTAATTTATGTGGGAGGTGGGGGGGGGGGGGGGGGAAAGGGGGGGGGGGGGGGGAGGTATATATATATGTGATTATAAGGGGGGGGGGGGGGGGGGGGGGGGGGGGGGGGGGGGGGGGGGGGGGGGGGGTGTGGTTCTTATTATATTGTGGGGTTTTGGGGTGGGGGGGGGGGGGGGGGGGGGGGGGGTTTTGTTTTATGGTGGGTGGTTGTGGGGGGTGGTATTTTAAAGTTGGAGGTAGGGTATGGGGTAATTGTGGGTAAGATGTTATGATTATTTTGGTTGGGTAGTTGAGGTTGATGGTAGGAATTTGGATACAAAATGGTGAAGGAGGAAAAGAGAGGTTGGAATAAGGATATAAGATGAAGTGAAATTAGTATTATTTTTGGGGGGGGGGTTGTTGATTTGGGGTAATTAGGATAAAGCAAGGAAAGCAAGACGGGGCAGTGTGGATAATTATAAATGGAAGAATAATCAATTTGGGTAAGTTGTTACGATAGCTCAGGACTAAGTTTATAGAATGAATTGAATTAAAGAGAGAAATAGGATTTATTGCAGACAATGCCCTGATGATGTCAACCCTTATCAGCCAGTATCCGACATGAAATACGTTGCGTTTTCTAAGAAAGCTATCACCCGAACGGAAGTAAGCCAAATAGAATCCTATTTTATGATCATTCGCGCTCACATAATGTAATCCACGAGTAACATATATGTGATTTAACATTCAGATTCATGGGCACAGTGGGTTATTCGCTACTTAGGCAAAACGTAATCATATAAAATGTACACTTGCGTCCAATTGGTAAAAACGTGCATATGTTTCCTCACCAAAAACTTATAAAGTATGAATAAAGTAAAACGTGGGGCTATGAACTCACCTTGAATACAATAGCTCAATTATTCTCAGATAATAAACGTCACACAAGACGAGAAATGCAACTATTTAAATAAGGCTGTATAAGTAATGAGTACTTTAATTAACATCGAATATAATCTTATAGTGTTACACATACTAATCGTTCGGGCTGATCATAAAGAAAGAGGTCAAGACGTACGAGGGAGTTTTAGACACTTTAAATCGTAAATCCAACAACTCGTCGATACGCCACCCCGAAGAGGCCTCATTAGGAAACTCCCTAGTAATATAGCACTTTGATAACCACTCAATATTCTATATAGCATAATCACCGACTAATCATTTTTAGTAAAATAGTATTTATAAAGTGATAATGTTTATAATATACTTTCGTAAAAAATGACTAAAACTTGGTCGTTATTAAGCGTTGCTGCGCGTTTCCTACGCCACGTCTATCGTAGTGAAGAACGAGTAATCACAATAGTACATTTTAAAGTTTTTAAAATTCTGTGAATGAAGAGTAAAAAATTAACTGTTCACAAACACTCAGTTGTCGTTAGGCTTAATAGCGTAAACACGTATCCGATAACTTATTCGTTTTAAACTCCGATTTAGTGATTCCTCGAGTACTTCTCGTTAGTAAAATTTATTAATATTTTTATAAAAATAAATCCACGATGAATAGTGCTATTTTTACTGTCATAGGACGGTTTATAAAATTAACTTTTATAAACTTAATTATTGAAATGCCGTAAATTTACTCGTTATAGTTTCCGTTTTGAACGATTCTTGCGTGAACGACTCGGTAATCAAAAGTGAGATCATATTTTAGGTGTTATAAACTCCAACCTACTGCCAGGAAGAGTAACTTCTTATAAAAATAGTTTATAATGTATTTTTATAGTCGTAAACTCGTTTTTAACGTATCTTTTTCAGTTATAGGAGTCGGTTTTTCAGTTCTATCATTATGGAAATCGGCCATGAGGCATATTATTTTATATAAAAAATCATAACCTACTGTCCAAAATTCGAAGTTGGACAGCCCTATGGATTTCATGTTTGGTCCTTATAAAACCTTGTTTATGTACTTATTAAGTTAGTATTTACTATAAAAAATCTCTTTAACCATATTTTACATATGTGTAAACTTTATAATAAAGTCTAATATCATCCCTAGTCCTTATAATTTCATTGTAACAAGTTTAACCCCTTTTACTTTCATTATTTTCATATGTGAAGTTTAAGAAACATTATTAAACCCTAATTAGCCTTTAAACATGTTTATACTTAAACTATAAGTTAACATACTTTTATATTTACTTTTCCATGATATTTATAACATTAGAACATGAGAATAAGTGTATAAATTGATAAACTCAAATAAAAATCCATTTTTATACATTTAAAAGTCATTAGTGGTGATTATGCTATATTTAACATGTAATACATAAAATCTAAGAATGAAAAGTATAAAGGATTAAGAAAACCTTAGTAATGATGTAGAGATGTGAAAATAAGTTCCTAAACCCGCTATTAGATCAAAAACAAAGCTTCCAAGCTATAACCCAAGATTATTTCAAAACCCTAATCTTTCCTTTTTCTTCATATTACAATAAAAATTGATGAACCAATGCTTCCCACACCTAGCGAATACCTTAAGTATGTTGTGTATAGGGTTGTATATACTTAGAAAATCAAAGTGTGAATTTTATTTGGGGGCTATATGTTGCCGTGAGTTTTGGTGTAGAAAAGAGAGAAAGAAATTGAAATTTTGTTAAGTATAAAAGAGTATGAAACTTACTCATGCATGCAAGCCTATTTATAGTATAAATATCTTGCTAACTTAACCATGGTTACTTTCTAACCCTAGGTTAAGTTAACATGACTAGTTGGTAAAAGGTGTAAGAGTTACCTTTATGAAATATCTAGATATTCTTTATAAGTGATGAATACTTGATCCAATCCTCTTAATTTCGGCATAATGCATGTATATGTGATGTTATATTTAATATTTTGAGTATTGGGTATAATCGTGGGTATTTGTTTAGGCGTAGTTAGGTTTTTGAACTTCCGGGTATGCCTAAACGTATTTTATTATGAAACGTAAGCATTTTACGTAGCCGATAAAAATAAGATGAACAAAGTTATTAATTATCCTCATAATAATCATATAACACTTGCTTGATGCAAACATTTAATCGTTTAATGCCCGTTTACATTGTATGATCATTTTCAGTTTACGCGATTTAACTTAAAGTTTACGGTTTAAGAGTAAACGCGTAAAACCCTAAAAATAAATTATGAATTTCTTAATGTCATACAATGACCTAAAATACGAGGTGTTATAAAAAAGGTTAAAAAATTAATATTCATTAAAAAATTTCCAATTTAAATATCGTCATTTACTTTTAATGCAATTTAATTTCTTGTCATTTATTTTTAAGCATTTTATTTTACTTGTCATTTAATTTCTTGAACCTAAGCCCGCACTTGATGAACATTTCACGTCACTTAGCAAGCATGTTAGTCATTTATATTTTTAGATCATTTTTAGTATAATCTTGTAGTTTTAAATCGTAGAATTAATATTAGTTTAATTTTTAGTATAAAAATAGTTTAAAACCAAAAGTTTAGCTTCTCTTTTATATGCTTTCCCTTTTAGTAGATTTAGAAAACCAAATCCAAAACTTCTATGACATTCAAGCTCGATTCCCAATATTCCCTTGAATTTCCATTCACCTCTCGCCGAGGAAACGACCCGGAAGGTTTTTGATAATTGCTTTGGTTAAAAGCGTTTATCTAGAACCCGACGGAAATACTATACTATACTATTATTGACCTATCCTTATTATTTACGTATTAATATATATAAATATATACTTTATACGGTTAATTTGGACTGGATCAGTTTTGGCGCCGTTCCGGGGAAGAAGGTGTAAGTGATTTCTACGGGATAGTTCCTGTTCATCGAGCTTGAGATCCTTTCTTCGGAAAGTTTATTTTCGTTCTTATACATATAAAAATCCAAAAATATTTTTCTTCTTATTTTATTTTTATTTTTCCTTTTCCTTTATAAATATTAAAAAACCAAAAATATTTTTCTTTTATCTTAAAAACAAAAATCAAAAAATATTTTTATTTAATTTTCTTTAATAAAAAATATATATATATATTTATATATACCAAAAATATTTTCTTTCTTATTTTAATTTCTTTTATTATGTATTATTTTCAAAAGCTAAAA
>BQNB010153288.1:0-15661 GCA_026074375.1 Tanacetum coccineum
ATAAGAATTAAAGTAAACGCGTACGAGAAAAAAAAATAATTAGTAAAATAGATGACGTCGTAAATGACCTGAAAATACGGAATGTTACACTATCCGAGTAAGTAGCGCTTACTAGTTTCGGAGGTCCGAACAAACGGATATATACCATGTCGGAATGTCAATAGGTGATCCTGGTCAGATACCTTTAGGGCGTGGAATACTATTTGGCATATAAAATGATTCCTTTTAAATTGAGCTTTGGTGTCATGAGCTTAGTGCAAACGTAAATGCTTTTTATATGAAGTTGTATCTATTATAATTGTCACCATATTATCGTTGGGCCTATGTAAAACTTTAACTATTTTAATCAATGCAACGATGTTGGATTTTTAAACGTACTCTTGGAGGTCGTTCTTTGTATCTTGTGTGATGTGTATTATGACGTCACGCCCCCGAACACGTGTTTTCGACTAGGCCTCGTTTGGGGGTGTGACACCTATACCCAACATCAAAAGTATAAGACATACAATACCTCTTAAAATTATCTACATCGACATCTGCGTGTGACACTGAATACTACAACGTAACTTCTTTGAGTGATAGTTAACCAGGTCTTCAACCAACCACCCCGACTACTGGAAACTAGATAATCCAAGTCTCAATCATAAGCTTTATAAGTTCAAGCAAGTCATCAATCGATAGAGGGGGTTTAAAGAAAAGGGGTAGAAAGTAGAAGATAGTCTCAATGATGAAATAAGTAGACGCCTTCATGAAACCCACTTCAATCTCAAATAAGGGATACCAAATTAACTTTGTGATAACTTGTCATTTAGAATCCAAATCCATAGCCGTTTGTCGTTTGAGTGAATCTTTAATATAGGATCGTTTTAGGATTAAGTGTTGTGTTTGCTTTGGTGTAGTTTTGATTGTCTTGAAATATGAATCAAACACTAAAACTGTAAGATAAAAAATCATACTTCACGGGATTTTACAAAGTATTGTCATATTTCGTAGAATAGTCTTCACCATATTTCGAAGAGAAATGGAAATTTTGACAGAGTTCAATTTCCTTATCCTGACATAAATCGCAGAAATTTGGAGCCCCTGAAAACAGAAACCACAGAAATACTACCTGACATAAACCGCAAAAATACGTTTTACATAAACCGCAGTGGCAAGAGACATAAATCGCAGTGAACTCCTATGACATATTCCGTAGTTTCAAGTATTACATAAACCGCAGAGACGAGCAATACATAAACCGCAGTGAAGAGTATTACATAAACTGCAGTGGTAAGTATTGCATAAACCGCAGAATTCAAGGTAACTCCTGTAAGAACATAAACCGCAGAATAGAGTTTTACATAAACCGCAATATTCAACTGCATATTCCGCAGTCTCCTTCCCTAAACCGCAGTATTCATCTCTCTTGCATATGCCGCAACCTTCAAGTATAAACCCAGATTTTAGATCTCAAATAAGTAAAATAAGCCACGAAAATAGGTTATAATAAGCTACAAAGGGTTGTTTTCATCAAAAGCATCAATCTTTTTAACAAATAAGCAAAAACCAAACACCCCTTTTATGATACCCACAAACCAAATAAGTTTCAAATAAGCTTTAAGATCTGTTTGGTTGTGTAATAAGCTATCAAATCCATGTAACAATAAGCTAGAAACATTAGAAAGAAGAAGGTTTCAAGCTTTTGTACCACATAAACACAAACCAAACCAAGCCGTGGCTAATAGCTTATTAATAAGCCACAAAACACCATAAAATAAGCAAACCACAAACACGAATTCCCTATAGGCTCTGATGCCAATTGTTAACATTAAAGATTCATAACATAAACACGATTCGGAGGTCGAGGAGGATAAAAGTAAAAGATAGCCATATTATTAAGATGAGAGAAAAGAGAAAAGAGAAAGATGTGTGTGTGATAGGAGGAGAGAAACACACACACACACCTTGTGAGATATTACAAAATGAATCCTCACCCATCTATGGAAGTATGGAGGGGGTATATATAGTCCTATGTGTCGACTAACTATGCTAACATGACGTTTCTAGCTCTTATCCGACACGACTATATTAAACTAATGTAATTCCGTATTAGTCGACATATTTTAAGGCTAACAGTTGATATAGTAACAAATGGGTGGGAACGAGTTACTATAAGGAGTTTTGAGTATTTAACCTTTTATGGTAAGTAATGGAAAGTGTTTTATGGTAAGTGTTTGGGTTGTATTTAGTACAAACTAATAATAAGGTAAGAGAAAGGAGTGTTTGGTTTTTGGTTTGTAGAATATGTTATTTATCTAAACACTTAACCAATCAATAAGAAACTAGAGAGAGAAAAAGAGATGGGAAGGAATCGTTTATAGTGAAGAGATAAGAAAAAGAGGGAATATTAGAATTAAAAGAGTGTTGTGTGGAAATTGAAAAAAAACCAAACCAACCCCTCTCCAAATCTCCAAGCTATGGAGAGGGTATTTATACTTACTAACATGGCCGACCATGGGCTCTTACATAGGCTTTAGCCTTTCTACCTTACTAATGTTCCAAAAACTATATAAGACCTATGAGCTACATATTTTAGGAGTGACCGAGTCTTTTCTCGATTCCTAACAATCTCCCCCTAAGGGAGGTCACATCCTTTTACAAAAATCTTAAGCTTTACATTCTATGAATCTATTTGGTCTTTGCTTGAGGTCTTGAATCTTTATCTTTCAACTTGTGATATGCATAGTGATCTTTAGACTTTAGGCTTGAGCTTGTTCCTTTAAGCTTGACTTGCATGTGATCTTTGAGCTTCTTGCGATCATCATCTAAATACAATATCTTTTTATCATCTTGTGATCTTTTGCCATCTTGTATACTTGTGACTTTCGGGCCGACATGCTCATACTATACTTGATCTTTGACTTGAAAGCTTTAATAAAGCATCTTTCTTGAAGTTCTTTAACTTTAACACTTCATCACTTCAAGAAAGACGTGCGGTATCAGAGTAGCGGAAGTCTTGAAACATGTACTTGAGCTTTCATAATGTCTTTACATATGTCGGTCGAGTATGAGCATGTGGCTATGAATCTTAACTTGTCTTGAACCAGCTGCGTCCATCATCGGGATTACCTGCATGAATGGGTTAGTGATAAACAACATGGACAAAAGTGTCTTTATCACTTCGTCGAATACAGTTTCAATAACCATGGTTCCTCGTCAATCAGTATAAATACTGCCTGTGATCAGGTAGAATTCTGAAGAATCTCCTTGACAGGGTTTTGCAGCTGCACTAGCCGTTCTCATTACCGGAGCGTCTCAAAGCAGACAACACGGTATGAGTGAACCAGTAAGACAAAGTCTCACCCATTGAATCAAAAATTGATTTGAAAATCAATCGACGTGTCACTTGCTAAAGTGATTTTGTGATACATCGAGAGCTTTATGCATTTCAAAATTCATCAATCGTCAATTCATAGTCTGGACCGAATCGATATCCAGTGTCACAAGTTTGATTCATATAGGATCTCACAAGTCACCTACCACAGAGCTTGTTTGATGTTGGCTATGAAAGGATTTCCATCGTCATTGTGAATACTTTAGTATCACTTTGATGTTCTGGCAATATCACAAGGATAATGCGTAGGACTCTTAAGATATTACTCGTTTTCACAGTGTATGAAAAACAAATATATTTGAATAGTGTCCTAGTGAGATTTATGGATGATCTCTTTTGGCTCTAGACTCAATAGTGCACTCTGATTTTAGTAATCGGAGGCTGGAGCAGACTGTCACCTTTTCAATACCAACTAACTCGGAGTGAGAAAGTCGATAAAAACGTGTGTAATCTCCGTGAGAAATGAAACAAGAGTCTTTTGAGAGACCTTGAGTGGCTAGGGAGGGTTGTGCATCGCATCATTGGGTCCATGATGACTATCTTCAATACCAGACAACAGCTTAGTGTTTCTGATAGCATATGTATTGTCTCGGTTTCTGCCTAAGTATAAGGAGGGTTTCTTTCTTTTCACCCTTTATCTTAACTTTTCTTTTTCATTCTTTAACCCCTTCAATGCTTACCAAGACTTCATCACTAACACCTTGTTAGGTTTGTTCCAATGTTAGTTCTATCTTAGTTCGCATTTTTCCCTTTTCTCACTTTTTCTCCTTTTTATCATACCTATGGACTTCTATTGTAACTAATGGAATGTCCTTGGGTTGATCCCTCCGGTTCTGGCTAGATTGTGGGAACGAACACCTATACCTAACCACCTTATAACTCCAATTAATTAAATACATGGTCGGTATTTTGGTATTGTTCTCAGCCTTAAAACCATTTAAAAAACATCGATCAAGGTACTTTGTGATATAAATCAAAACATTTAGTTTCTCGATGGTTTTTAACTTTCAAAATTGCTCCCCCTACATATGTGCTTCGATAACCAAAAATGTTTTGCACATACGAGGAAGAAGCTGCACTAGAGTCATTTAGATCACATTATATAAGTTATATATATTTTAATCATTTTCTCCCCTTATCAAAAATGTCAAATCTCTTGATATTTTGGATATCAATTAATTCAAATATGTATAAAAATTATTTGGGGATAAAAATGTTCTGATTATATATAATAAGCCTTATTAGGAACATTTTAATTCTCCTCCTCAATTTTTGAGGGTATTATGTGGTGTTTGAGTACGTCAATTTGAAAATTTTTGAATTTACTAAAAAATTATTGAAAATTCGTACTCAAACACTATATATGCCTATTTTTAGTCTTATACTAATTATTTACATATTCACAAGTTTTATAATTATGAGAAATGACCTGAAAGAGTAAGACAAAATATGACAAAGTCATATTGTCCACTGAAGCAGTCTAAGATCTTCCCCGTAATGTCTACCACCAACAAACTTTTCTAAGCTCCTCATCAACTTTCTTTCTTGAAATTGATGATTAATCTCTTTAACCATGATGTGAGACCTTGTCTTGTCTAAGTGAGTCCATATTCTCTTTGGCAAGGCTTTGTTATACCTCATCCTCAAATTTGTTGCCATGTCATGAAGAGTATCCCGAATAGATTAGAGTGTACCGTCACTGAACTTGTAGAGTTCATCAGAACTCATGAATCTTTTCCTGTTTAGCTTGTCTTTATAAATGACTCCTTGAGGATTTGAGAGAGTGGTATATGGTGATCTTCAGGAGAGGTCTTCTTTATTTTTTCTTGGCTTGGATATGTTGAGCTTCTTTTGGTAGCTCTCGACACCAAGTTGAAGATCTTCCACTCTCTTCTGGATTACAACACGTCTTGTGAACATACGTAATGCAGCGGCAAAGTGCAATGACATCACCTCAAGGTTGAAGAGTCTGTTCTGAACGACGAGAAGAAGCATGTCCTCGATGTCATTTAGATGAAGTTTGGAAAGTCGCCTTCCTTGAACTTTTACAGTTTTCTGATCAGATCTTTGATTCAGTTCTCCATCTAAAATTAACATAAACCATACCATACGTTAACTTTAACATTTGTCACTGCAAGAATTCTTTTGGTGGAGTACACATTATGTTTGGACACCCTCTTGGAAGCATACCCGTAGAGTCTTTGTCTTTTGGGTCCCCAGTTTGAAGTACCTAAAAGAGCATGCTTTTCATATGCTACTTTTATAGTACTCCACAAGTTGGGTACCATGTATTTAATTCCTTTTAGATCGTACTTAGCAGCCTTTATTTTTGTCAAAGAAGTCGTGTATGTTCTGCCGGTGTTTTCTCCTTGCAAGTATGCCAAGTCATTGTTGAAGAAGTAATCAACCAGAACAATCTGACTATTTCTTGATTTAATCAAAGGTAGTGGTTTGCTCAAGTTGAATGGATATCTATCACCTTCAGGATTGTTCTAGTCAACTTGATCAGTCAGTGCTTTGTAACATTCTTCCATATTATAATCAAGCTCAACATAACTCCTGCACGTGCCTTTTAGAAGCTCATAAGCCGGTCCTACCAAACTATCTTATGTGAGATCACTAATCTGCAGGCGGTTCATGACAAATGCACCGAAGTCTATCGGAGTGCTCATCAAATCATCGAATGTTTTTGAAGGTTTTTCTGCTTTGGCAAGGTCACTAAGCCATTTCTGAGTAGGCTTATTCTCAACTGATTTACCTTCATTCCACTCAGGATCTGGAGTAGGAGGTCTTTCCTTTTATAGGACTTCACAACTTGGGTACCATATCTTCAATTCCAGGTAAGTCATACTTAGCAGCCTTTGTCTTGGTCAAAGAAGTCCTGTATGTTCTGCCGGTGCTTTCTCCTTGCAAGTATGCCAAGTCATTGTTGAAGAAGTAAGCAACCAGGAAAATTTGATAATTTCTTGATTTAACCAGAGGTAGTGGTTTGCTTAAGTCGAATGGATATCTATCACCTTCAGGGTTATTCCAATCTAGTTTATCATTCAGTGCTTTGTAACATTCTTCCATATTATATTCAAGCTCGATATAACTCCTGCAAGTGCCTTTAAGAAGCTTGTAAGCCGGACCTACCAGAATGTCTTGTGTGAGTTCACTAATCTGCAAGTGGTTCATGAAAAATGCGCTGAAGTTTATCGAAGTGCTCATTCAATCATCAAATGTTTTGGAAGATGTTTCTGCTTTGGCAAGGTCACTAAGCCATTTCTGAGTTGGCTTATTATCAACTATTTTACCTTCATTCCACTCAGGATCTAGAGTAGGAGGCCTTTCTAGTTTCTTGAACCAATCCTTTAGGTCAGCCTTGACAACATGTGGTTCATCAGTGTTACCCATGTCTTCTCTAAGATCCTGTTGCACTTAAGTACCTCCAGTTTCAAACATTGTCTCCTCTGCTTGAGCAGACTTGCCAGTAGATTTAGGTTGAGATTTGGTTGTGCTTTTGGAGGTTCTAGTTGACTTGGCCTTCTTTGATGGTTTAGTTTCTTTACCTGTCTTCCTTCTCTTCAACCCTTGGTCTGGTCTAGCAGGAGGGGCTTCATCTCTATCAGCATCATCTGGCTTTCTCTTTATTAACTTATCACCAACACCTTTATCCATGGCATCTTCATCCTCAAGAATTGACTCCATGAAAGCATGATATAGAGTTTTATGCTTGGAATTTTGTTTAAATAACTTGGTTTTAGTCATGGTCTCGAACAAGGTTCGTTTCTAATCAAATTCCCAAAGTGCATCCACATCAAATGATACGATTGTATATTTAGGCTCGTGTTGTTTCCCTGCTTGTTTCATCTTGATCTTGCGAATATCAGCAGCACTTTTCTGAGGTTTCGGTTGCTATTAGAGCACATCTATGACATCTGCTAGAATGGAGTGTTCTTTAACGAGTTCTGCAGTATGTCTCTGGAGCGCCTTATGAAGAGCATCATCCAGACTTGTTCCAAGCTACTCTTTAACAAAGATTGGAACTTCAGACTTGACAGCTGCACGAATAGCTGAACTGTGATCAACATTTCTAAGTATCTTGACTTCATTCTCCATGTCAGAAAGTCTTTGATGGATAGCAGTAAGGGTTGTGGAATCCGTAGCAGTTGTGGTTGAGGTTGTTGCTTCTGTAGTTGTTGGTGTGGATATCGGTGTTGATTGTTATGGAAGAGTGATGAATGGTGTGATAGGCGGATGAGTGGTTTTTACTAGAGGCGATGAAGTTTCAGGGATAACCGTAACAAGTACAGTGAGAAGAGGTGAGGTCTGAATACTTGGATCTTCATGTTAGACTTTGATATCCATCATTGAGATAATTTTTGTTTCACCCGAGGGAATGTTATCAAAGTTGAGGAATTTAGCGGCATAGTCGAATGTGATAGAAGAACTTTGTAGTGGAACTTCAATCTTTTGTGTAGCAAGGGTAGCCGTACCAGTTACCTGAGCATCATCCTTGTCTTGATCACCTGCAACTTCTTGACTAACATTCTCGTGCTCAACATCTACTTGACCAGCATCGGTTATCTCTTCATCATCTTTCCCTTCACTTTCACGCTCTGAGTCTTTCAACTCCACATTCACATCACTATACATCTCTTTATTGATTCGCTTAGACTCTTCATCATCTACATTTTCATCATCAGTAGGTACATAGTCATCAGGAGTATGTATAAACTCATCTTCTTCATCATCAGTCTTATTGTGATCAACAACTTTGTCATCATCATCATCAGATTATGTTCCTTCATCATCACTTTGCTGATCATCATCATCACTATCTCCCCAAGATTTATATTCACTCTCAGAAGAAACTGCTTTAGGGACATTGAGAACCCCTGGTTTTAAACCAGTTCCTTCACTTGTGTCAATTGACTTGCCTTTTGGCTCATCAGGAACCTTTGGTTCTAAACCAGCTCCCTCACTTGAGCCACCTGCTTGATGAATATTTGTTTCCTGTCTGCTTTGTTTGATAGCCTTTTTCAACTGAGCTTCCTCAAGTAGTGCGGCATCAGACAGCAATTCAATTTCTTTGCTTCTTTCAGTCTTTGCTGGTGTCTTCTTCTTTAACACAGACACACCAGGAGTGTCTCGGATTTGAACCCCAGTAGACTGTCTTCTAGTAGCAGGTTTCTTGGCAGGTTTCTCTGCAGGCTCTTGAACAACAACAAGAGTTTTCTTCTTAGAAGAAGAAGAAGAAGAAGAAGAAGGTTTCTTGAATTTCCTAGCTCTCTTGGGAGTTGCAGCTCCTATAGTGAATGCAAGATAAGTCTTGTGGGCAGGAGAGTCCCGCATCTGCTGATTAAACATCCCTTCAGGAAGTAGTGCTCCATACACTTGATATTCATCAGATTTAGAGACAAGTCTCAAAGTACCTAAAACACTGTCATCACGAACAGTGTGCATAAAAATTTTGTTCCTCATAGTGATTGACTTGTCTTTGGAAATGAAGTAATGGATGATGACCTTTGTGGATTTGGGATAGTACATATTTTCTTGTTTCTTATGGTCTTTGTTGTCTATCTGGAACACGAAGTCTTCCCAAAGTAGTTCAACAAAGTCAACATTCTTGTTGTAGTACATACCCTATAGTATTTGTGCTCTTGAAAGTCTGATCTTATCAAGACCAGTGATTTTCCTAGAGAGACACTTGTTGATGATTGAAGCAAAAGTTCTCCATGGTTAGTGCATTTGATCAACAACCACATCAGTGATAGATTTAATGTCACTTTGTGCTCAAGTTCTTTGATGAAAGTGGCAATTTCTTCATCTGAAGGAGGTGTATCAAACTCTTGATTTGGAAGTCTTGGACAGATCTGGAGAATGTCACAAAAGACTTCTACATCAATTATGCATTGCTTCTTGTCCAGCTTGAACTTGTATGAAGATGAGTTCTTAATCTTGTTGATGGTGTGCCAGAACTGATGAATGTATATTTTTGGGACTCCTGACGTGATTAGGAAAGCCGAATAGAGAGAAGAGAGTGCAAGAGAATCCAAGACAGCTTGATAAGTGGGTTCTTTCTGAGTCTTTGTGGGATCAATTCTTATGTTGCATTGCCCAATCTGTACACGATTTTCGGGTGCAACCAATGCATTGTCAAGAGCAACTTGTTGAGCAGCAATTGGATTCATGGTTCTGCTAAGATTTCTCAAATACAGTTTATATACAAATAGATATATATTACTGGATGACAACTTGGTTCATGAAGATTGATTTTAGATGCATGACGGGAATTATAACTAGGGATTAGGCACACATAATTAGGCATTGAATTATAACACATGAAAATTAACAACAATAAGAGGGTTAACATGGATTGATAACAAACCAACTATTGGTCTACTAAAGGAACCTAAGTAACTAGATTGGATACTAAGGGAAGATTACCCTAAATAAATCACATTGTGAAATTTTAAAAGAGATAATCACTTAGATTCAATTTTTAAGTTTAGTTCGCCTAGTTATAAAACTTAGAGTATAATTTGCCCATAGAAGATGTATAATTCACCTTGTTATTGAGTTAATTATTGTGTATAATTCGCCTATTGAAGACACTTGTATAATTCACCTAGTTTTAGAAGTATGTATAGTTCGCCCAGTAGTATAATGTTTGGTATACTTCGCCTAGTACAACTGATGTATAATTCGCCTAGGAACTTGGTATACTTCGCCTAGTACAAACCTTGGTATAGTTCGCCTAGTTCAAAAACTTGGTATAGTTCGCCTAGGCTTCTTGGAATACTTCGCCTAGTACAACATGTGTATACTTCGCCTAGTTCAAAACACAGTATAGTTCGCCTAGGTTTAAAAGGTGTATACTTCGCCCAAGCCAACTTTTAACCACACTCAACCTTCACTTTTAAGCATCAAAATCTGTCTCAACAAGAGCCTTAGCAACCATAAACAACATATGAACCAATTTAAAACATGGATATATTAACAACAAAAAATTCTTTTCCCCCACATTTTTCCTTTTTTGGGGGCATTTTTTGTCCATATGAACCTTAAACCACGTATATCAAGTTTTGGTGTTAAATCTTGTTTTAGCACACTCTATAATCACAAAAAGGTTCATTGAAAAAACACAATTACAGGAAATACTATATTTTTTTCAGTTTTCTTACCACTTATACCTAATTTTTAACCCAACAAATCAAGCCAAACACATTCATAAGTTATCCGCGTTTAAAACTGTTATACACGAGTAGCCTACAACCATAGACAAGCAAAACCCCTCAATCAATTTAGGTTTTAAACCACATTTGATTTTGAAGAACCCTGGACTAATTTCTAGGGTTTTCGAGTCCACTAGTGTGATTTTGGCCAATTCCTTTTGATTAGATGTTGTTTATGATATAAGAAACAAGTTTGTAGTTTACCTTATGGATCAAAACATACGAAATCAATGAGTTCTTAAAAGGGACGAGTTCTAGCAATGGGGAGGTAAAAATTTTAAGTGTTTGTTTGTGTAAGAGGAAAAAATGACGGGCAAGGGGGGTGTTTTTGTTTGAAATCTTTATGATTTTAGCAAAAATGCCCCCTGAAGTATTATAATCCTTGCATTTTCTTTATATAACTTTCTTTAGGTAACTTTTTTTTCATTTTTGGCATAAATAGTCCGTAAATGTTTTATTAAACTAAACTAAGCCTTACATTTTGCAATCAAGTCTCTAAAGTCATAAACACACAACATATAAAGCTCAAATGAGTTAACATTAATTAACTCCCCTTTAAATATTAATTTGTTATTGTTTAAAAACATTTCTCCTTTTATCACATGATGATATTGGAAGAAGATTATTTGATATTTTCTCCCCCTCAAGTAATGACTTGTTTTCTAGTTAAAGAGCTGTAGTTATTATTTGAGTGGTCAAAAATCTCTTAAAATTATTTTCTGATGAATTATCGAGATGATTAAGTTCATTTTAAAATCAAAACCTTAAAAAATAAGATTTCTCTTATTTTGACAAATAAATGCACTGACACGTACATTTATTGTATATAGGAAGCACGGGTTGTGTTGCAAAGTAAACACAAGCCTTTGTATGGATATAAAGCAATTCATACCCGAGAAAAATTAATTTCCCATTGTGAGGTCAAGTTTTCTTTTTGACAAAATACTTGCCTTTAAGTTGATGACCGGGTTGCTATCTGAAATAATAGCAAGCCATTTGACATGTTTTAAAACATTTTAAACTTCTGCTCGAACTTCTTTTACAGCCTCGTATCATTATTGAATGACATTTCTAAGGCCGTAAATGTTATCGATTTTCAGAAGACATGTCATGAAAAACCTATTTTTTTATATTTTCTGATTTTTTAATTTTCTATTTTCTTTTCTGGTTTTATTGTAACACCCCCAAAATGGGTCGCAGCGGAATATGGGTCTGAGAGTGTTACTTCATAGATCAACAACACAAGATATGAGAACGACCTCTATATGAGTCGTTTGAAAATGATACATTGGATTAAATAAACTTGTTTGTTACAAAAGCCCGAAGCTTAAATTGTTCACCCATGAAAATGTAAAGATTTTAATACATAACAAATACTCCAACATGTAATGCATTTAAATCTCCATACAAAATGATTCCCAAAATGTTGACCCCCAATGTATCCTTGTTTCTCGTACCTTATTGACCTGAGAAAAACATGCTTTAAAACGCCAACATAATGTTGGTGAATTCACAGGTTTAGTAAATGTATAAAGTAGGACCAAAAGATTTCCAAATGTATGATAAGTAACGAATACAATATCACAAAAGTAATTACGAAATGCACTAAGCTCATGACACTGAAGCTACAACATATATGTATGCAAATTAATGCAAATAATGTGCCCGTGTAGATGTTCAACCCGCAACATCCAAATTGTTTCGACATGGTATACATTCGTTATTTCCGGACCTCCAAAACTAGTGAGCGTTACTCACCCGAATGGGGATGTCAATCCCAAATAAATCTATTCATAATATGCGCTCTTACAATCTAGTAATTAACAGTTCATGATTCATGGGCATAGTGGGTTATAGCTACTTAGGCAAAGACCTTAAACTCGGATTCTGAAAAATGTACTTGCGTCCAATCGTAAAACAATGCATGTTTCTCACCCCAAAGTTGTAAATCAATGTAATGGTATAAAAATAGGGCTATGAACTCACCGTAAGTAAATGATTTGATTATCTAAATAAGTGAATCGTCTCGGCAATCCGAATGCAACCTAATTAATTGTAGGTCGTATGAGCATAATGTATTTTATATAAATAAAATATCACATGTTATATAGTTACACCACCACCTAATAGTTCTTGTTTAATTTATAAAAGTTGAAATAATAATTAAATCGTACTTTGTTAAATAGAGATATATGTATTTGTATCCGTAAAGAAAATATTATTTTTATTTACTAATGTATTATTTGTTAAAAATATATGATTTAATATCTTTATTGATTATGTATTATTATATAATTAATTTAATTGTTTTATAAAATAATGTATAAAAGTAAAAATAGTGCACAAGGTTTTATAAACCTCGTATCTTTATCGTTTTAACTCCGTTTTATGTGTTTCTTATGTCCACGGTTTCGTAACTTTTACTAGTTATGTAAATTTTATAAAACTACTTTTATATATTTAATCCTCGTAACCTTTAAAAACTCATAACTTATTCATTTTAATCTCGTTTCGCTTGTTCTTTACATGTACGGAATCGTGACGAGATATACTATCAAGATATTACATTTATAATATTTATTAAATCTGTTATGAACAGTAACAGTGGCCTAGAATTTATAAAAACACTTTTTATAAATTTATTTATTGAAATCGTTTAAAATTCGTATCTCATCCGTTTTAATTCCGTTTTTAGTGATTCTTATGAGCACGAATTCGTAATTAAAAGCTCTATCCAAGAAAATTATTTCCCAACAGCCCACTATTATGAACAGTAGCATGTTTTTATAAAACTACTTTTATAAAAATACTTTTTATCGTAAACTTATAAATAGCGTATCTCCTTCATTTTAAATCCGTTTTTCGAGTTTCTTACATGTTTGGATTCCCCAGACAAGTACTATCTTTATAAAATATTTCCCTTAATTTATCAGATCTGAAATAGTGAGGATTTTTATAAAATAACTTTTATAAAAATACTTTTATACATTTAATTATTGTAAACTTAAAAATGTCATATCTTCTTCGTTATAGCTCGGTTTTTCAAGTTCCTTATATGCTTACAATAAAACATAACATAATTACATTATTTGTCAAAATCTAACAGAATGTACCAAAACAGTTGGTATGTTTATGTTTTGTATTTTAGGTTTTTCAAATTCATTTCTTAAGAAATCTTGTACTAGTCTTTTACCACACTTTCTACCAGGAGTCTTACATGTGTTAGGTCCTCTAAATAGTCCATAGTGATTGTCCAAGTGAATAACAAGTCCTCATGATCTTTTATACATAAACTTGTAAATAAAACTTTCAATACAAAATAATTTACAAACTAGACTCATAAACCAATTAGTACTTATATTAAGCGTGTACTTCCATTTTAAGTATTATTTCATCAATATAATATAAAATTCGAACCATATATGGCTTTGTAATATTTCATAAATCATAAAAATAAACCTAGGTGGTGTTTAACATATATAACAAGCATGAAAAATATATGTAAATGAATAATGAAATGTTTAAGGTTTAAATGAACCTTAGAAAGGTGTAGTAAGATCAAGAACACAAGCTTACACTTAAGCTTAAACCCAATAAATCAAACCCACGATCAAAACCCTAGACTTATCACAAACCTAAGCTTCCAAGATAATGAAAACCCTAGTTTCCTTTTACTTGCAACAATCCTTAAAAACACCAAACCAAGCTTTCAAGACACATTGGATATACTTAGTAATGAACCTTATATGCTTGATAATAGTGCTTGAACACTTAAAATGAAAATTATATGAATACCCTAATTAAAAGGGGTGAGCCGTGGGTTATTGTGGTGTTGGGAGAGAGTATTTGCTTGAAATTTGTTTAGTGAGTGAGAGTGTATGTTTAATTTCCTAGTGCTTACCTCTTATAGAAACTAGTATCGATAAAACTACCTTAAACCAAAACCTTAGACTAGTATGGTTTAGAGTACAATTGTAAGAGGCTTCTCCTCCTATCCATGAAAGGGGACGGCTTGGATGAGCTTAAAGGTACCAAGATAAGACAATTTCTAATGAAGTGTGAGATGTAAGTGTACTCTTGTGGGGTTAGAGGATAAACTAGTGAATTTTGAATTATCATGTGTATGTGTATGAATAAATCCAGCCCTAGTGGTTTATTAAGTGATAAAATAAATTAAATTTTGGGTATTGGGTATAAAAGTGGGTATTTGTTTGAGTATAGATAGGTATAGGTGTTTCCGGGCATGCCTAAATGTAATTTATTGCGAAACGTAAGCATTTTACGTAACCAATAAAAATAAAATATGAAAAGTTATAAATTATATTCGTAATAATTGTATAACACTTGCTTGACGTAAACTTTTATTTGTTTGGTGTCCGTTTACGTTGAACGTTGATTTGTAGTTTACGCGATTTAACTATACGATAATAATTAAAAGCGAACGCGTAAAACTCTAAAAATAAATGATGGTAATAACTGAGTCGGGAAATGACCTAAAATAACGGATTGTTACAGTCTTCCCCTGTTAACGGAGCCTTGTCCGCAAGGCACAAGATGCGGCACTTGTCGAGGGTGCGGTTTTTGTGAAAAGGTGCGAATACTTCTTCCGAAATTGATCTTCACGTTCCCATGTGAACTCAAGACCTCTCCTGGAGTTCCATCGAACTTTGATGATGGGGATACGACTTTGCTTTAAAAGCTTGACTTCACGATCCATAATTTCCACTGGTTCTTCAACGAAGCGGAGCTTATCATCAATGTGTATTTCATCTAACGGAACCGCCAACGGCTAGTCGGATAAACACTTCTTTATATTGGATACATGAAACGTGCTATGAACCCTGCTTAACTGTTGAGGAAGTTCGAGTCTATAAGCAACGATTCCCACTTGGGCTAACACCTTGAAAGGTCCAATATATCTCAGGTTCAATTTCCCCCGTTTGCCAAAACGTACGACCCCTTTCCAAGGTGAAACCTTTAACATAACTCGGTCACCAACTTGAAATTCTAAAGGCTTACGCCTCACATCGGCGTAACTCTTTTGGCGATCACGAGCGGCTTAAAT
>BQNB010153289.1:0-15661 GCA_026074375.1 Tanacetum coccineum
GAATCTAGAATTTTTACAAACACTTTAAAACCTTAAATTAAAAAGCGGTAAACTATTCAACCCCCCTTTTAGTTTTCCATAAGTCAAACTCGCTCAGTGTTCTCTCAAGCTTTGCTTGGTAACTAGAGGAATAGGTGGATAACGATCCCTTTTGTGGGCTCATGAAGGATTGAGTTCGTTCACAGTTAAAGTTCAGCTTATCCTTCCAATTGTTGGTGGCTTCCTTGAAGTTTCTTGGTCCTAGGTTCTTAGTGAACTGCTTACCTCCAACTTCGTTGTTAAACGGGATGCATACTCGATGAAAGCTTGCTCGGGATTTTCCATGCAATATTGAGTGTTGTGGGGACCATTGCAGATTTTGCATGAAGAAGCGATCTTGTTCACTTGAACAGGTTGCTTAGGAGCAAGATGAGCTTCCATCGAGTGTTGGACTTGATTTTCGAACTTGATGAGGCAACGGTCGGATGTACTCGGGACATCTTGAGGCAAAGATATTTCCTTGACCGGCTTAGCGAAGTCTCTTGAGTCGTTTCAACTTTCGTTGTCATAGAGGGTGAGGTCTTCTAATAGTGCCCAGGATTCTTCGGCATTTCTGTCACGAAGCTTACCACCGGCCAATTGATTGATGGTTCATCTTGTGGCGGATTGACATGGTCATAAAAGATTTGGACTTGGAGCCAAATATCGATGCCATGATGAGGGACTTATGGAAAACTAGAAGGGGGTTGAATAGTTTACTGCTTTTTAATTTAATGTTTATGTTTGTTAATAAAAACTTAGATTTGACTTTATGTGAATTCAACACTTGCACAATATAAACAATATACTTATCTAAACAATTAATATGATAGTATGAGCAAATAAGGTAAGAGAAGAGATAAGAGTAAGAACAATCAAACCACAAAGCGAGAATTTATAGTGGTTCGGTAATAAATCCCCTCTTCGCCCTACTCCACTCCTCGAGCACCAAACTCGAGAGTTTTCTTCACTATGTCAACAAACTCCCTTATGGTGGAGAAAACAGTACACAATATATCAATTTTCGACACTAAGCTAGATGTCGAGTTTAATCTTAGCTAGAACCAATCTATCACAACTTCACAACTTCTTCACTACTTTCACGACTTCACAACACAACTTGATAACTACACAACTTCTTCACACCTTAGTTTTCTTCACACCACTACTTCACTACTTCACTTCTATTTTCACACCTAACTATCACAACTTGGATGAATCACTAGATTCAACTATACTTACAACAATCACAAAGATTTATCTACTACACAAATTTATAAGATTTACAAATGATTTACAAATTGTGATATGGATGCAACAAGATTGCAATACACACTTGAGGTGTAATACTTCTTCACTTGATGATGGAAGCATTCTTCTCTTGCACTTGAGAAGTTGAGCTTGGATCACTTGGAAACAAAGTTTTATGATTAGATGATCAAAGAATTTTAATGAGATGTGTGAGCTGTTTTAGATCAGAAAGAATGAGTGCAAAAGGTGAGAAAATAATAGGAAAAAGTCATGTATTTATAGGACAAACTGGAAGAGCGTCTACCTATGGGCGGTCCCCTTAAAATTAAGGGGGCCGCCCGTGTATTTAAGGGGGCCGCCCTAGACTGGGCGTTCCCTAGTTTGTCTTTTTGTGTGGGGAGAATTTTCTGGAACTTTTTAGCCGTTTTAGGTCCAAAATTTTGAATTTCAATATGTTTATTTTGAATAAAATATTTCTTTTAATTGTAGAAAATGTTTTGTAATGTTTATAAAAATGTTTACAACATTTTATAAAAGTGTGAGGTTGAATAAAATTTTCATTTGATCATAAAATGCACTAAGCATTTATTTATTCATACTTTTAAGTGATATAATTTTCGAAATGAAAATTTACTACTAATTACTTGTTTACGTTTAATTTTACATTGAATATTTTTATATTTTGTGATTATCAAAAGGTAAAGATGTAAAAAATATTAATAATGTTTTTAGACAATATTTCTATCAACAGAATGCAATGTATAGCAACTTCTTTTCTTTCACGCAATAAGCTCATGACACCAAACGTTAACAGTACATATGGCATTTCATATGTTAGTGTGCCCCAAAACAAGGTATTATTGTCATATACCTAATGGTATGTGCTTAATTACACATACCATTTACCGATAAAAACGTGTCTAAAATGATTAAAATATACCAAAAATACATTGTATTTGTGTGTTTTGTGATTTATGATTGTACGGGTAACGGATATTCACTAAAGGACAAAAATCAAGTCAAAACGGACAAAACCGAGCACGGGAATGAAAAGAGCGTGAAAAGTCAAGAAAATCAACCAAAAAGTCAACCAAGTCAAAGTCAAAAGTCAAAGTCGAAGCCGAAACCGAAGAAATACTTAATGGACCAACCCGTACCCGAGTTAATGGGCCGGGTCAGCCCATTAAGCTTATTGTATAAGCTTTATATGATAAAAAAAAGTCTAAAACCCTTTTTATATACAAACCGGCCCAAGTATAAACCCAAAACCATTTAACTAGGCCCAAACAAACCTAACCTCGTTAGCCCACAACACCACTAAACTGTTTGCATTGTTAGTCCTCAAGGACTAACACTGTTAGTCCTTAGGACTAACATGCTTACCCCCTACACCTTAAACCCCTTTACACCCATAGTCCATTTTCCCTAACCCTCGTCATAAAACAAACCCAGTCAAACCCTACACCTATTTCCCGCCTAAAACCCAATTACTATTCACCCTCCCCCTCAAATCCCTTGCACCACGACAAACCTAACTCACACCCCTCTTAACCCCACTCAAAACCCCACCCCAAAAGCTGACAAAGGATGAAAGCCACCTTGGTAATCCTCTACTATCCGATTGGACAGAATTACAAGGACAAAATTAGATGGCTGAGATCAATGGACTTGGTGAACAAGAAAGATTGAGGGCTAGGATTGAGCTTGTTTTCGTCTCACACAACAAACACAACAAGCACAACAAGCACAAATTGAAGACCCCTGCAGTTTTAGCATTTGATATAAATAGTTTAGGTTTCTCTTTGTAAAATATATCTAGTTTAATGTAATTTAGGAGCAGTTTAAATTCACTTTTAATGTTTTATTGTCTTTAAATTTCTGTCATTTTACTTTCCAAGCCTTGTAACCTTTTTGTAAGATTAATGCAAATTTTAGTTTTCAAGGTTTCTAAAATTCCTGTCTCTTTTTAAAAGTCATTATGCAATCAAGCATATTTGGCTCCGACAAGTTCTGTTCTCATGACAACTCTTATAAGCTTATAGAAGCCTTATATACTCTTTTAAACTTCACACAAAACCTATAGTGAAAGTTACTTATGTTTCATTAAACAAAGAAAACATTGCTATTCTAGCTTTTCTGGAGCATGGAGGCATTACAAATGGCCATGCTATAGAGCTTCAGTGGGAAACCTTAAGGATGTGTTCAATTACAAACTGAGATTTTGGGATTTAAATATTAACTAAAGCCCTGTAGACTACTTATAAAGTACCTAAATTTCCTATTTTCAAATCAATATATTTATTGCATTTGTCTTAAATTGTGCTCACAATCTGTGTTTTCAATAGCTATTTTAGTATGTTAATTATTGGACTATTTTGAATTTTAGTTACTTTACTGAATTTCAATAAGTTTGATTTTAGGCCGTTAAAATGTGTTCTGAAAAATTTACAAGGGGTGTTTGGGGAATAGAGAAGCTAGTTTTTGCTTAAAATCTAATGTTATTGGCTCACAAGTTTAAGTTCTACAAATGAATTATTATTCTTCTTAAATAGTTTTAGATCATGTTGATTAGATTATGAGCATCGTTTTGCCAAGAACAGCTTCATAATGTTTTCATAAGTAATAAGTTTTCATCTGTGAATTCCTTTTATCTGTTTAATTAGACTGTGACACATTTTGCATTTCTTTAACAAGCTTAAATGTTTAAAATGTGTTTCTCCTAGTTTTCAAAAATGCATTTCTATCCAGCCTAAAATCTGATTGCAAGTCATTTGGAACTGTTTCATTGTTTAAAACAACAAAATAGGGTCAAAACGGTGTTTGTTTTTTACAAGTTTATGGTCATTTTTTTCGCTCAACACTTTCATTTCACCATTGTTTACAGTTTTTGCCCACTTTCATTTCCATTTTTAGGTTAGTTAAAATTCAAGTTAGAGTCTGAAAATTAGAGCATAAGCTCATTTCTAGCTAGTCTAAATATGTTTTTAGTTTTTACAAACTATAGGCTTATCTGGTGGCTTATTTGTGGGCTGCAAAAGCCTCTTTGGCTTGGCTCTTTGCAAATGTCAAAACTGCGTATTTGTTATTTAGCTTATTTTGCTTAAGATAAATGCTTGAATTTTGTTCAAATATGTTTGTTAAGTTTAGTTTTAGGTAATGATAGCTTATTTGAGTTCAGTTGTAGCTTATTAGAGTTTCTTTGGGCAATTCAGTCTAAGTTTGTATGCTTTTAAGTTTTAAGCTTAGCTGTTAACTTAAAAGCTTATTTCAGGGCTTATTTTTAGATTTCAAAAATAGTTGTAGTTGTGAAAATTGCTTATTTTAAGGTGCTTAATAAGTTTGTGCAAAAAGATTTCAAAAAAATGTTTTCCAAAAAGAAAGGTCACAGAACTCGAACCTGTGACCTCCCCTTTAGCTAGCCAACGTATTTAACACACACACTCTCAACCACCAGCACTAGTAGGGCCATCTGTCCTACTTACACCTTACTTTTCTTTTAAACCCATTTTAGCATTTAAGCTTTCAACCCTTTTTAGCTTATTTCTGGCTTATTACAATAAGCTGTTTTCTCCATTTTATTTTTCTTAGATTAAGCACTGTTCAAAGCACTTTTCATAATTTTTTCAAAATTTTCCCATTTAGTTTAGTATTTTTAATTAATTTTTCTTATTAAAACTGTTTTTAATTCATATTAAATAAAAGAAAAATCAAAAAAATATAATTCTTTTTTTAAAAATATTCTTTTATCATTTAGGACTTGTAAAAATTAAATTTGCATTTGTAGGGTAAAATTTGTAGAATTTAGGTTTTTAAAGAACAGAATTTGAATCCCGTTAACGTTTTTAATTCTTAATTGCCTTCGTTTTTAGTTTAGCATGCCCTTTAATTGATTTTTCTCGTAGAATTAGAAAACCAACCCAAATTTATGATATTCAAGCATTGTTTCCTAAACCTAAACTCGATTTTCACGCCTCGTCGGGACACGACCCGGGAAGGTTTTTTAGGGTTTTGCTTTGGATAAAAGTGAAAAATCTTTTAAAAAGCCTTA
This sequence comes from Tanacetum coccineum, assembly GCA_026074375.1. Taxonomy (NCBI): domain Eukaryota; kingdom Viridiplantae; phylum Streptophyta; class Magnoliopsida; order Asterales; family Asteraceae; genus Tanacetum; species Tanacetum coccineum. Next base: position 5,318 of record BQNB010153289.1, read on the forward strand.
CGGAATACTTACCCTCTTTCTATTATTGATATTATCCTTAATATTTATATTATATATTATATATTTATATATATAGTAAACGATTGTATGTCACCTACTACTTTTTGATTACAAAATGTTCGTTACAGGGTGCTCACCTTCGGATTTAGACCCCGGACAGGGTTGTCAAACCCAATAGATCTATTTAATGCATTAGCGTTCACCTCACAAAGCAATTAACGGTTCATGAAATAAGGGACTTCGACAATAGCAACTTATGCGGAAACAATCTCGTAATCGGGTCCAGCATACCATAAAATCATATGTGTTCGATTTTATAAAACAAAAATGCATCCCCCTCGCGGGTTTTAAAACAATTAAAAGATTTAAATGTGAGGCTATAAACTCACCTTAAGCAAAAGATCCAAATCAATCAAGTCAATCAAGCGCAAGTAACTTCACGTCTTAACCGCGACCTATATAATACATATATAGCGGTACGTGACTAAAAGTATACTAAATCATATATTGCATACTTGCATATATATATATATATATATATTACTGTTACGTATATACAATCATATACTAAAATCTCTAAGTGCAACGCAAAACATTTCACCTTGGCGCACTTAATAATATTACAACATTTTTCATAAAGTTTTCATTTTTAAAAAGTTACCGAAAGTAAGGATAATATAATCCAAACTTCATATTTCGTTATCAATTAACTAACATTACGAACTCTTTGCTCATTTTAGACTTCATTCAAAAGTTTACGCAAGTTTGACTTTCAAAAGTCAAACTTTGTAGTTGACTTTTTACCCAAACTTGACTCGGCCGTAAAACGTTCGTTTTTAAGAGTTACAAGGCCCACCTTATATCAAAACGGACCTTAGAACATCTTTTATCATTATGAAAAGCCTAAAATAGATTTCAAAAATTCTTGACATGCCACGGTCAAGTCAAACTTTCTGGTCAAACATGGTCAACCCAAAACCCATAAAAACGATATTTTCGACATAATTCGACTATCAAAATATACTTAACTAGTCTATATAATTATACCAAAACTATCAAACCTTAGTCAATAACAAAACACACTTTCAATATTTCCCGCACTTGAATCATCTAGCAATAACCATATACATGCAATAACCACAATTAAATCAACACAAAAACTTAACTAGAATACTTACAAAGCAATACCAAAACTTGATTTCATTTTCCCCCTTTTTGGACCATACGGACGAGACCCAAACCAAAAAAACCAAACTCTTTTTCAATTAAACCTTTGCTAATAACAACAATCTAACCACTTTGAACACACCCTTATACTCGAAATCACTAGAACTTGACAAAAAATTCAACTTCTTCAAAACTTATTGCATGTGAGGTTATATAGTGGGATTTGTAGCTCTTAAAACAAGGATTAAGATTGTATAATTGGATTTAATTGCATGTCGGAAAATAAGCCGAAAATGTGTGTGTTTGTGTGGTGTCCGGTCGAAGAGAGGGAGAGAGGAGGAGGACAAGTATTTTTTTTTGTAAAAATGATAAGTGTGTGTGTTGTGTTATTTTTAGAAAGAAACTTTAGAAACTTGGCAAAACTAGTCCCTCCATCCTTAATCTCTTTTAAAACTAGTACAAAGCTTCATTTCTTTTACTTAAAATCGGCCAAAGACTCGGGTTACACCACGTTAATAAATATTTAAATCCGTCCCACTAATTTTTCTTTAAAACGTTTAATAAATCATTAAACCTCGCAAAAAACACGACCTTTAAACACGGTTTTTACAAAAAAAACCCCAGGGAAACATTGTAAAATACAAAAATAACATATTCACGCTCTCAAAGCAACAAAATAATTTTTTTTGACTTTCTTAGATGCTAAAAACAAATAGAAACTTAATCACGGATTGAAATTACCTTATAAAAGGAAATTCTCATCAAACCTTATATAACATAAACGACTATAATTATTTACGTAACTAAAAATAATTATCTTAGCTCGGGATAGACGTTGACCTAAAACTCGGGTTGTTACAGACTCTGAGTCTGATAAATGGTTGAATGCTATGAATGTGAAAATGCAACCCATGAAAGACAACGAAGTTTGGGACTTAGTTGAACTTCCTCCTAACGGCAAAACCGTTGGTAGTAAGTGGCTCTTCAAGAAGAAGACCTAGATGGATGGAGCTGTACATACCTATAAAGCTCGTCTTGTGGCGAAGGGCTATACTCAAACCCTAGGGATTGATTATGAGGAAACCTTCTCTCTTATTGCAGACATTAGAGCTATTAGGATTCTTATAGCCATAGCCACGTTTTATGACTATGAGATTTGGCAAATGGATGTCAAAACTGCCTTCCTCAATGAATATCTCTCTGAAGAGGTCTACATGGAGCAACCTGAAGGTTTTGTCAATCCAAAATATCCAAACCGAGTATGCAAGCTGAAGCGTTCCATTTATGGGCTTAAGCAAGCATCAAGGCAATGGAATAAATGATTTGATGATGAAATAAAGAAATTTGGTTTCACTCAAAATCGTGATGAGCCATGTGTATATCTAAAAGCTAGTGGGAGTAATGTCACTTTCCTAATCTTGTATGTCGATGACATATTAATCATGGGAAACAACATTCTAATATTACAAGATGTAAAATCCTACCTTGAAAGGTGTTTTGCTATGAAAGATTTAGGTGAAGCTGCATATATTCTTGGAATCAAGATCTACAAAGATAGATCACGGCGGTTAATTGGTTTGTGTCAAAGTGCTTATATTGAGAAAATCTTAAAGAGATTTCACATGGAGAATTCCAAATGTAGAAGTATCCCCATGTAAGAAAAGATATGACTGAGTAAATCACAAGGTGGTTTAACACCTGCTGAATTGAAACGCATGCAAGATATGTCATATGCCTCAGCTGTGGGTTCTATTATATATGTTGTGAGATGTACTCGCCCTGATATTGCATTTGCTCAGAACATAACAAGCCAATTTCAACAGAATCTAGGTGATCTTCACTGGACTACTATTAAAAACATTCTTAAGTATCTCAGGAATACTAAGGATATGTTTCTTATTTACGAAGGTGATATAAAATGAGAGCTCAGAGTTTCTTGCTACACTGATGTTGGATATCTGACGGATGCTAATGACCTCAAGTCTTAGACTGGATATGTATTTGTTTTAAATGGAGGTGTTGTTGACTAGAAGAGTACTAAGCAAAGCATCTTCGTAACTTCATCTGCAGAAGCTGAGTATATTGCTGCTTATGATGCTTCTAAGGAAGTCGTTTGGGTTAGAAAATTCATTTCTGGGATGGGTGTTGTTCCCACAATTGAAGAACTCATAAATATGTATTGTGATAATACTAGAGCAATTACTATAGCTAATGAATCAGGAATCACTAAAAGTGCTAGACATTTTCATGCCAAAGTTCACTACCTTCATGAAGTTATTGAATATGGCAACATAAAGTTAGAAAAAGTTCACACATATGACAACTTAGCTGATACTTTTACTAAAGCATTAGCCTTTCCAAAGCATTCAGAACATACTAGGAATATTGGAATGCTTCCAGCTAGTAGTCTCATGTACATCTGTGTTTTGTTAGTATTTGGATAATTAGGATTGTAAGACAATTTTATTTTCTGATAAATAAAGATACTTGGTATTTTTTTTCATTCATATAATAATTGTTATCCTATATTTGCATGTTTAATCCTTGAATGATTTATCATTCTAAATCTGTCCATTGTCAGTTAACAATACGGGAATATTGTTACATAAGGAAAATGTGAGTGTTGGTTATATTCTTTGAATATATGGATGGTTCCCGCCAAACTCATATGTTATTCACAAGGGATGCATATTGGACACCTCAACCTTCGATTATTTACTTTTGGATCTGTTGTCATGAGTAAGTTTTCGAATATGGTTAGTTAAGTCATCCTTAGACTTGAGAATACAAACAAGTTCTGGTATGTGTGGATATCACTTTTTAATTCTAAGTCAAACGCTAACCTGAAAATGGTAGTTATAAAGGCTATTATTGGAAGTGATGTGAAGCAGCATTCACAACACTTGTATTCAACAAAGAATTTGTTCCTCCACTTGATGTGCAGTATGATACCATTGGCGCCTCTCCAGAATTAATCAGATAATTGTGTGGCCGCACCCAAAGGGTAATGCAAGATGATTCTTGATTACATTTGGTATATCTGTATTAAGTTCTATAACGAGAATCTAAATGGTTAAACTATATGGAATGAGTTAGGATCCATATCCATGGTTTAACGGTATTTGAACAAAGGGATGATTATAGCAAGAGATACATAACCATGCTACTGAGAATGTTTTTGAAACTTGATCTCAGACATTTCTAGTTTTAAAAACGAATGTGAGTGTTGCTAGACGTTTCCGTCGTTAGTATATGGGCAGTCTGCTACTCCAACTCCCAAGTGGGAGCTGTTGGATTATGGTAGTTGGATACGCACCTATACAACTAGAAATGTGTGAGCCTATTGGGGGCACACACGTTAAATACTTAGAGTGCGTTTAAACTTCACGAAATGTTTCTAATTATAAACCAAGGACCTAAATGAGCAAGACACGAAACCCTATGGTCCCCTAGTGTAGTAGCCTCCATAGAAGGTTCTTAGAAGGTGTCTAGGTTCATTTCTTGGAGATAAGGGAAGAAGTGTTGTGATAAGGCTTAACTTCTAGTTTTATAGTCTTATCATGATTAGGGCTTAAGTGGTATATATACCCCCTTCACCCTAGATCATATACACGACATATACATCACAAACACTTCCTCGTTTGAACCTCCCTTTTCTCTACAACCGAATATATCAAACCCTAGTTAGGGTTTATAGGATTTTCGGTTCTCTCATCCTTTTTCTGTTGAAATTCGGTGAACACATAAGGGGTGTTCAAGGTGTGATTTGATCCCGCAAGTCTTCCAGCAAGTTTAGGATATTGGTTTATAGGTTTTCAAGGCGTGACAACGGCTAGAAACAAGTAGGGTTTGTGTTTGGTGATTTTCGGTTGGATTTGGTGAAATTCGGTACAACCAAATTTGGTACAAGCCCTAGATCTCATTTCTGATTTTTGGTTCATTACACAAGGGTAGTTTTTGGGTCTTAATTCAGGGTGTGTTTGGATACAAGTGTTGTTTGGGTTATACGTGAAGCACGGCTAGCATTCTGGGCGTACTCGTTGGACGTGTTTGTGTGAGCACTCGTAGAGGTGGTAGTTTAACCACTTTTGTTTCATTGACATTTGATTCTTCAAGAGGTTAGATTTCTATTTCCCTTTTGTTTATATATTGTGTGTTAATCATATGTACCAAACATGATCCATATCCGCTGCGTACTCGTAGTTGTTAATGGTTAACAGTTATTTAAATCTCAACAGAATGAATGTTATATTGAAAGACTAAAATACACAATTTTAGTGAGTTTCATCTGGCAACTAGAGGGTGTGTGGATTTCTATTACAAACCGCCTATATGCTTATAGTGACATATAAGTCAATGATGCTAATAAAACATCTTTTATGCTTTTATACCGACCAAACAACTCCTGAGTTAAAAACTAAAATTAAACTACTCGTGCAATTCTAATTGAAAACAATAAGACTTTGAAGAAAAACCATGCATGAATAACAAAAATATCATTATTTAAACTCTTAGAGGTTATTTGAATTGCATACGTTGTTTTTTTCTGATGTTACAGGTTGTTTGATGCCATAATTTTCTTTTGAATGTCTATCTTGATGTTTTTAGCTAAAATAGGCCAACCAGATCGGTAAAAAAGAAATCAAACTTAACTTACAACCACCTGCATCGCTTTCCCCATTATTCAGTTAGTCATGAATTATTATTGCATCTTTGGTTCTATTTAAAACGAGTCAAATGAGTAAACTAAAAATATACCTAAAGTTGAAACAGATAAGGTTGATCAAAACCTTTGTTAGGAGCACATGGGCAACATTTTTACCCTTTTGTATATGATTAGATCAGTTAGAGTTTTCTCTTGAAAAGATAAAGTAAAAAAAATAGTTGAATATGAAACGGGTCAACGGCTTTTTCATTTTAACGATACCGGTCGTAGGTTGTGTCATTTTACTAAAAATATAATAGAAACACTCCTTTAGTGAGATTCTAAGAACCATAAAACAAATAGAAAATCATTAAAATACGACAGTAGCTCATAAATGTGTCTATTATATATAAACTAGCTAAAAGACCATGAAATTCACGGGTATTTTAAAGGAAAGAAAAACAATTTTGATATCCGAGATAGTAAGCACGGAGAACAAACCCATTATTAATATGTGTTGCATACGGTAAAAGTTTAGAAATAAAACAACGTATAGTCTCAACAATTGCTACAAAAACTACACAATCAAACACAGACAGAATATATAGAAATCACAAGTATTGTAAAAAATAGTTCTTTAACAACGATACGATCTATAGAAATATAGAATTATAGAGCTCTTTATAAAACTTACATTGAATATTTTATGTTAGAATGATTTTCCGGAAACATGTACTTTAAATCCCATTAAAAAAATTGTTTTGACCCATAACCCAGTTTAACATATCTCTAGTTAACGTGACTGTCGCCTCAACAACCATATAACTAAATATGGATACTTGCATGACCATGGCTGGAACTGGTTAGCAAGTAGGGCTTTTAACTCATGTTTTCTTTCATTATGCCTCACTAAGATATATAGATAATGCAAAACCCACACATATTATACAATATACTAAACATCAAAACGCTATTTTGTCTTTTTCTACACATGACGTTGGGCCAAAACCATAAACCCACTACCGGCCCAATACCAGCCCAATGTAAAAAAAAAACTTCCGGCTGACCAAAATAAAATAAAAAGAAAACTTACAAAACGGTCCCTCAACTTTTAATTATTTACGTCTTTTTTATAGAATAAACTTTATTTATCAAATATATAGCGCGACAAAAAAATATCATCAGAAAGATCTTCGAATTGCGAACAAAACGAGCCTAATATTGCAATGCTTCTGACATACGCACGATTTTATAAAAAATATTGGAGTTTAATATAAATAGAAAAAAAAAGAATTTACAAACCGCTCCCTCAACTTTTAATTATTTACGACTGTTTTATATAATTAAATTTATTTATCAATATATAACACATATCTACCGATTCATTCAGATCAAAAAAATACCCGCGAAAAGATCTTCCAATTGCGAACAAAACGAGCCCAATATTACAATGCTTCCAACATACGCACGATTTTATTAAAAATATTGAAGTTTAATATAAATAGAAAAAAATAAACAAATTTACAAACCGTACCCTCAACTTTTAACTATTTACGACTTCTGTTAACCAAATATTTTTCTAACCAAATAAGTAAAACATAATATACTCGCCTCAACGAAAAATACTCATTCAAATTCCGTGATTATCTCAGTGAAATAAAATACATATGTTGCATACAAGTCAGCCCCGCCACAACGCGCGGACCCATTCCCACTCAATATTCATTCAAAATCGATTCGAAAAAAATTATGTCCCGCGGCAACGCGCGGCCAATATTGCTTGTTCTTAACTCACCACTAGTTTACCACATAAAGTAGTCATTAACCTTAACAAAATACAAATGCTTATTCTTTTAATCAGAGTAACTATTAAACATCAATTATTGACAGTAAGAATGAATCAAAATGAACATCTTACATTGAAAGCATACTTATTTTTTGTAAAAATAGGAAAGGTAACTTAAATAGGAAGGATGTCATTTAAATTATCTACTTATTTTTGTGAAAACGGGAAGGATGTCATTCTATGTAGAGATATCAATCTCAAACATTTAATTCTAAGTTGATTTGGGTCAGATTTTATCACAACTGATAAAGGGGTTAGAAAACTGCAACTTAAAAAAACAGGTTATGTCGTAATACTGTATAGTATAAGCAAATGACACTACTACAAAAAGGAACTTTTAGACCCTCAAAATTAGGCCCTTTGCTAAATACAGAGGTCTAAAGAAAAGTTTCTACCCGCTCAATCATTTTTAGACCAGTGAATATGCAAAAGAATTTTAGACTTGTGTAAAAATATTACCACATGTCCAAAAACACTGTGACAATCACTGGTCCTTTTTCGATGCGGGGTTTATTTCCCTATTCAACTTTTAATTTTACATTCCCCACTCAACAAATAAATTCTACACATACAATTATAGTCACCTTCAATTGAACCACCTTCTTCTCCTTCACCCTAACCATCCTCACGACCACACCAACCACCAAAACGTCAACACCAGTCATCGAAGTCGAAGTTGTCACGAGTGGTTGCATTTATATTTTTGTAAATCAGCTTTGAGCCCGAATCCGTAAGTAAATTAAGGTCGCTTTAAGCTTTGTCTTTTCAGCTTTCATGTGATTCTTTGTTATGGACGGATCCAAAAAGCTCTACGGACCGGTTTGAAAAGCTATTTTTATATTAGTGTGAAACACAACCTTCTAAATGAAATTAATTTCTAATACTATGATGAATCTCAATAAGATTTGTTTATTTATCATCACATTACCTCTCTAAGTTAAGAAGGTGACGATTTAGTTTTTCACATTACTCCATCTACTTAGAAGTATTAATAACATGCGTCAACATGCTTGTAGTGTTTCAATTCAAGGGTATTTTTATTGCCTTGCGCATATAATTTTCGTAGTCTAATCAGAGGCATACTAAGATAGACGTGTCTCCTGTGTTGTGAAAAATAAGCAAATAAACTTCTTCTTTATCCAATCTAAAAGATATTGAAATCATTCAAGTTAAATAGTTAATAGAATATTGAACGTTTACCTTCTATTGAAAGACCTAAAGTTAATACCCGAGTTATAACCTTTAATTCTAACACAATAGGAAGTGAAACCCCTTTCAAAGAAACATTCCCTATAGTAAGATAAGATTACGTTAAGAACGGAAGGGCTTGTTTAAATAATAAGGTACGCGCATAATTCAACGCATGTACTATCTCCAACCAAAGGGCTTGTGTCCTAATGATACTCCTTGTTGTGTAAGAAACTCCTCAACTAAATGGTTGTGAGTTCAAGTCCTAATTAAAACATGTGACATAGAATTTTTTGTGAGATAGTTAGTTGTCTTATAAAAAAAACAATAAACTATCACTGATTTAAACGACATAATAAAATGAATGTTATGTACTACTCATACTTGCAATGTGACTAACATGCGAGGTTGAACAAAAAAAATTATAGCCAAAATGTTTTCTGACATTGTATATGAAAATGCAATGTAACTACCGAGTAAGCAATGTAATATAAGAGAAAACCATGGTTACAAAAAAAAAAAAGCAATGTAATGTAAGTCTGCAACTACTATCTTGGATGAAATAAGAGATTTAAACCAATAAAAAAGTATAGAATAAATTGGTTTTTCACTTCAATTCAAAACTCCAACACAACTCTATATGTGATTAAACGATATGATAGTTTTAACCTTTCGTTAAACATAAGTATTAACCCGAATTTAAGGATCAAAGACCAATACTAAAAAGATACGCAACAATTGACAGTAAATTATGATATAGATACTAAAAACCCTAAATTACAAAAAGACGTAAAAGTTTAAATTTAAATGATCAACAACAATAACAAAATCTTACTTTTGCATATGAAGATGTTATTGAATGTGTTGTGAGGAAAAGTGATGAAGAATTAAAGGATGAGGATGATAATGTTCTTGAATAATTTAATGCTCTCGCTAAATGATTCGGACATTTTGAAACTTAATAGAAATTGAAATTAGGAAACAATTGAATAGTGATAAAAATCCTAAATAATAGTTGTTCAAAATCAAAGACGTATATATTTTTATGAACTATTTGAATATAAAAAAAGGTGATTGAAAGGAAGATTTTTAAACATTTCAAACTAAAAAGAAGTTCAGAAATCTGCCTTAATTAAGGCACGAGTTATTTTTCAACATAAAAATTAAATGTGATATGCAAATATTTGCCTTAAAAAGTTGCTCTTAATAGAGTTTCGGATTACATGACTTTTAACACACGATTTCTAAAAACTTTCTTAAACACGTGTAACAACCGCATGCTTAGTTATCATTAGAAAAAAATTAATAAAGAGAGGATAAAAAGTGTGTTTTATTAGTTAAAATAATGTGGATGTTTCAAGTTTTGTAACCAAAGTTTTGAAAAATATACAAATCCATGTAAGTTAATGACATCATCGATAGTTAAGTCCAGATTCAATCCTAGCAATTAAATGTGAAGTATTAAAGGAACCGATCCATATTGTGCACTAATCCCAAA
>BQNB010153290.1:0-15661 GCA_026074375.1 Tanacetum coccineum
ATTTGTTGTTTGATATAGTAGTGAATAGAGATAGGTTAGATTAGGCCCTTGGGGAAGTTGTGGTGATTTTCAGATAGATTCCTGTAACATTTCTCATTTTCAGGTCATTTCCCGACTCAATTATTATCATTATTTATTTTTAGAGTTTTACGCGTTCGCTTTTAATTATTATTCTATAGTTAAATCGCGTAAACTAAAAATTAACATTCATCGTAAATAGACACCAAACAAGTTAAAATTTACGTTAAAATTTACGTCAAGCAAGTGTTATATAATTATTATGAGAATAATTATTAACTTTTCATATTTTATTTTTATCGGTTACGTAAAACGTTTACGTTCTGCAATAAACCATAGGCCGGAAATCTATACTCAAACAAATACCCACAATTATACCCACTACACAAAAATTAACTCATTCACTCACCAAAATAAACCATAGGCCGGATATATGTAGTTATGCACTTGATAAAACATTTAAATCACATGTATTTTAAACTAACTCAACCAAGTACCTTATATTACACATGTTTCTAAAGATTGGCACATCACTAGTACCTTTCCTCTACTCCTAGGTATCCATTATGTATAGATAGGAGGAGAGCACCTTACATTGTCTTACAATGTGTACTCTTAACCAACTAGCTCAACTAAGGTTAGTTTAAGGTAGGTTAACCCTTTAATCTTGCTATAAAAGGAAGGTTCAAGGTTACTCCTTATTTCTTACAAGTAAATAAATCAATAAAACTCTCTCTATACCCATGATAACCCACGGTTACAAAACCCACACTCAAATAATTCACATTTTTTATTTCTAAGCTAGGACAAGTATTCAAGGGTTATTGTTAATCATATATAAGGTGTCTTGGAAGCTTGGTTTGGTAATTAAAGGGGTTAAGCAAGAAAGAAGATCAAATTAGGGTTTCTATTAAATTAGGGTTTTCTAGTTGCAAAATTCGAATTAGGGTTTTGTTTGTTGGGTTTGATCTTGTTCTACATTCATCATACACTCATCTAAGGTTTATTTAAGACCCTAATCTTTTCAATATATTGATTTCATGATTTATATAATTGTGTATAGTTAAATCATCACCTAGGTTTACTTATTGAAGTTTATAAAATGAAATCATGCACATACATACACAAATTTATTTTCTTTATGGTTAAGATGATATTTTAAATATGTTAATATGTTTAAAACAAGGATTTACAAGCAATGGATAGTTTATATAATTATTTGCCAAGTTATGATTATTTATTTAATTATTAAAGCTTAGATAAGTAAATAAATATGTTGGACAATTTTTTTGGACAATATGGACTTATATTGATGGACTCAATGTAGAGGACTTAATTTATTTACCATGGATGTTAATTTATCTATCCTTATAAAAGATTTAGCCCCTAAATTTTTTGGAGATGTATCTTTAAATGCTTCCAACTCATATTCTACCTCTCTTTTCATTATGCCAGTTACACAACATCCTCTGAGAATACCAATCACTCATGTTTGTAGAAGAATTAAGTTTCACAAACCTCTTCTTCAATTGTTCAGGTATTTAAAGGTTCCTGCGGTTATCAATTTCAACCCCCCCCCCACGTCATCATCACACAATTCTATTCAAACCTACTAAAAAAACCACCGCCCTCTAATTATTACACACATAATTCTTTAAACACAAAGAGTTTCAATTACGCAATCAGCAATGAGGTGTATTAATGATTTCATCCCCATTTTTTTTCTAAAGATCTGTTTGGTAAGAGCATCGGTGGTTACATCTTTATGTTAAATGACATTCAATTCTCCATGGAATGCCAACTGTAACAGCGTCTTTCATCATCTTGCATCATCCTGTTTAATAACATTTAATTCTAAATCAATTTCTTTTTGATTTTGACATTAGGGTTTATGTGACAATTGAGGGTTTTGTTAATTTAGTTTTTTAGATAATTTTTGCAGGTTATTTTGCTTTTGCAGGTTTTGGTTTCTTCAGGCCGATGCATCTAATTGGTATGTTCATACACAGAAAGCAAGTTTATGTGTGATTGATATGGTTTATGTTGGTGGATTTCTAGAATTTATTGTTATAGCAATAGAGTGTTGAAAGATGAATTTTATTTTGTTACAACATTCAATCTTACATTTGATGATGGTGCAAAGGAGGAATTATATATGAAAATTGTTTGAATAATTTGAGGCCGAAATTAGCCAGCTTAGGGTATGTACTATCATTTACATTTTTAAATTCAATCAAATAGATCTTTGAGGTTGCACATCTTTGTGTTTAATGTATGGTATGTTTGTACACTTTTTCTGTTAAACCATTGTAAATCGAAAGAACCACCAATTTATATGTATAGAAATGTTTTTTGATTTATGAGGCAGGACGTGACAGGCATTATAATTCTTCTACGGTGTTCGCCATTAATGTCTTGCTTTCCGAGAAATCTTAGGATTTGATTTGATTGAATTGATGGGTCGATGAAGCAATGATGATACCGCAAATGACAGTAAGTTATTCTACTCATGTTTAAATGTGCGATATGTATTCGATCTTGATTTTTCTCTGATTTTTATTGGTTAATAGTTTGATGAGGTATAAACACTTTGGGGTCTCATTTCTAGATTGGTTGTTATTTGTGACAATTCGTTTGTACGAACTGAAAATGGCGAACCATGTTTATGATATGGAAATCAATAAATTTCATCACTTTGGACATCTTTGTGATAAGAGCGTTTATAAGTCACAACTTTTATGGGTATGGGAATGTTGTGTTGGAGGATGGGGTAGAAAGGTGGCGTCAAATTTAAGTGACCAGCTAAAAAGCGGAGTAATTTAAGCGAACATTTTCACATTGATCTATGGTGATCTCAACAACGCCTGCAACGCATCAAAAGAGCCGCATCCCTCTAAAATATTAGCAAGGCCGAGGTTAGTAACTTTAATTTGATTCACACTACTTTATGTTGCTCAGATGTGGTAAAAATGGTTGGTTGGGTAAACAGGTTAAGGTCAACAGACTAATTTTCCGAATGGATTAAAAAAGTATAATACCCAATTGACCATAAACATCCTCTTATTAGTTGCAGTTATAAAAAAGAAGTACATAACCCAAAAATTAGAAAACATGGGTAATCCCAAACAATCCTTATTACTTGGTACTTAAGTAAGTACAAAAGTAGAAAAAATATGTGTTCCCAAACACCCCTTTATTGCGAATGTGCAGAATGAGCTTCATTAAGCGGCCAAAAATATGTACAGTTTCGTCTTGATGTTTAAAATAATCTATAATCAAAGTGACCCATTTATCTATAAGCAAGTCAAAAGTTCCACCGTAATATTTGATCTTCAAATTCTTTAAGCGACAGTGTCTCCGTATGCATTTCACACCGTCGTTTTGATATAAACAAACACAAGGTACTGAATAGTATTTAACTTCAGTGCTTTAATGTCGTTATTTTTGTATTTACAGGTTTAATATCTAGATTCAATGTTCTCAAATAAAGCTTATTTATTTTGTAACAGGCGTTGCTAAAAATGCACAATAACAGGCGGTATGTCAAGAGTTGTATTTTAGACTACTATTCAGAAACTACAACATAACAAGAAATGTACGTATATATGATATTTTACTAATACTAACAAAAACTTTGCTAACTGTTATATGTAAAAATTCATTTGCATTGTCCTAATTTTATCCTATTATTAGTTACATGCGCTAACACATTGTCAACAAATGTTCCTGTTACACGAGATTCAACAAGAGCCAAGCCCCAGGTGGCTGTATTTCTGATTTTGGATGTCAATGTATTATCCCATGTGTCGTACAATTTCCATTTTATTTGCCATCAAGGTAAGCTCAACTTTCCATGTATTATTCCAAGTGCTATATGATTTCCACTTTATATTATATTAACTTTTTCTAAACTGTTGTGGCAGGTATCAATCAGAGGCTGAGTGCACCGACTACCGAAACCCATAGGAACAACATCGACAGGCACCCCCGCCATCTATTGGAATCACGCGCCATAATATTATTGCCCTTTTTTAATTCCTTCAAATAAATTATGTACAAGTATAAAACTATAGACATTTTTTATTTCTCCACCTTAAAATAAGGGTCGATGGATGTAAATTATAGTTACAGAAGCGTAGTTTATAAAAGTTGTAGTGTCTGATCTAAGGAGTGAGCCTGGAAACAAATTAGCTGAAAAATGCCGCACTCAAAACCTGAGGTTTGTGTTGACTGATGCATCTGTTATACTTCTTTTATATTTTTGCATGTGTAATAAGATCACGCATTGCTTCTCTGAGATCACATGGTGCCATTAAAACCATAACTTTTTAAAACTAGCTATTTTTTTAGAACATTTAGTAATAAGGCGTGTATATCTTTTGTAGGGTCATAGGTGCAGTCGTGTATAGAGTACATGTTAAAGATGACCAAATACTAAAAATAAGCCTCAGATTTATAGACAAGGAAGATACAACAACTATATCACAGGTTTCGGTTTGATGTTCACTTTTCATCTGCCAGCCATCTCATTTCTTGAACGTTTACATAATCCTTTTTAATCGCTACAGAAATATAGAGGTGGTGGGCATCGAAATGCAAGTTCATTCATGTTAAGCGCGTTGAATTCTAGAAATGGAAGGTAGCGTGTACCAATAGTTTTCAACCTGCAAAGCAGAAACCATAGCTAGCAAGTATGTATTAACCGGAATATTTTCATGGTCATGGGGATTTGGTAGTTTGGTTTGTCAATGTGCTTTGATGAAGGTTCCTAGAACATTGTAGCGTATGTAGAACAGAAGTCTAAGTTGTGTGTAAACTTAGTTTTATATTAGATTGGTCATTTTGGTTTGTGTATTGGTCAATTTAGAACAGAAGTCTAAGTTGTATGTAAACGAACAATGTGTTTATTTATACATCAATCATGTCTTTTCAACCTGCTTGAGAATTAAGGGAGAGTGAATATACAACTGAGTATATGATCTTATCAATGTATATGTAGGCATGTAGTTCTATAACTTTTTACTTATTCATTCCCCCCTAACTTTTACTTATTAACTTTTTACTAAAATTTAGGTGTCTTTTTATTTGTAATTCATTTTGATCTTATTTTTAGAGCATACACCTTTTATGAATTTGGGTACTGAGGAAAAAAATGAATTGTTGATTGTTTTACGTGTGTGTTTATATAATTTGTTAATTGTTGATATCGTTTGTATCATCAACATGTCAGAGAAACATTAAGCAATTACATGCGCCAGCATACCTTCACCTCCTCATACTATCAACAATTAGATACAACCCGTGTGCATCGCACGGTTCTCCATGCCTCGTAAATTATAATACTTGTGGTAACTTTATTAAGTTTAAAAGTGTATAAAACAAGTTAATTAAACTCTTAATTGTTACAGTTTATTCGAACCATAAAATAATTAATTTATATTTTATAAAAATAGTACTTCTCATGAGAATCGTAAGCATATAAAGAACTTGAAAATCCGAATTATAACGAAGGAGATATGGTATTTACAATATTATAAGTAAAAAGTGTTTTTATAAAAACTATAAAATTCGAACCTGAGCAGAAAAATTTATATTTTTCATAAAAAGTACATATTTTTATGATTCCAAAAATATAAGAAACTTGAAGAAACAATAGATAATGAATTAGTTATGGATTTTACATGTTTTAAGTGATTAATTATGTAAAAGTAACTTTATAAAGGTATTTTTATAAAAACTATAAGAAGTTTGAATCGGATAAAATGTGAACCTGTGCTTATGATAAAATACAACTTATGAGGATTTTAAAACTATAAAGTACATTAAAAACGAATTAAAAATGAAGATACGCTAATTACAAGTTTACGATAAAAAGTATTTTTATAAAAATAATTTTATAAAAACCTGCTACTGTTCATAACAGTGGGCTGTTAAGAAATCTTTTTCTTGGATAGAGCTTTTAATTACGAAGACGTGGGCGAAAGAATCACTAAAAATCGAGAAGAAACGAATGAGATAAAATTAAAATACGATTTCAATAATTAAAGTTATAAAAAGTATTTTTATAAACTTTCACTTATTGTTACTGTTCATAACAGTACTTAACCACATAATAAATCTAAAATTTGATTAGACTTTTCAAATACGAATCCATACATATAAAGAACGTCAAAAACAGGATTAGAACGAGAAAGATATGACGTTTTTACTAAAAGTAATATTTATAAATGTATCTAACCTTATAAATATTGTTTTCTCAAAAAATTAAATTATTTATATAATGAAATTATATAAATAATACATCAAATGTTATTGACAAATAACAAATTGTTAGACAAGTATATCATTTTTACAATTGCAAATACAAGGACATTTGTTTTACAAGTACAAATTAAATTGTTTAATTTGATAATTTAAACAGACACTTTTAGGTGGTGATGTAACTATATAGGATTATATGTGGTATTGGTTATTCAAAGTACATGGTACTTACACGACCTATAATTACTTAGGTTGCATTCAGCCTTATCCGTGACGTTTCCATTCACTTGATTCATATACTCTAGTTTACTCACTAAGGTGAGTTCATAGCCCCATGTTTTACTATATCAATGATTTATAACTTTTGGGGTGAGAAACATGCATTGTTTTATAAATTAGACGCAAGTGTACATTTTATCATGATTACGTGTTTGCCTAAGTAATGATAACCCTCTAAGCCCATTATCATGAACTGTTAATTACTTAGTGTAAGCGTGAATGTTATAAATAGATCTATTTTGGATTGACATCCCCGTTTGGGTGAGTAGCGCTCACTGTGCCGATTTACCAGACAATGGATGTATACCATGTCGGATTTGGATGTTGCGCGTTAGAACATCATCACGGGCAAAGTAGGAAATTTATATTGCAAATCATACATGTCGAGCTTCGGTGTCATGAGCTTAGGAAAACGTAATTACATTTGTGATGTTTGCATCTGTTGCATTATGATACACTTTGAAATCTTGTGGTCCTACATTATATTTACATAAATCTATGAATTTACCAACTTTATGTTGACGTTTTAAAGCATGTTTTCTCAGGTAAATAAGGCACGTGGTGCTAAGGATACATTGGGGATACTCTTTTGGGGAGTCATGCATAAAAGATTTGGAGTCATTACACCTTGGGATAATTGTTATGATCTAAAATCTTTGTTATCAAATGTTGAACAATTTAAGCCGTTGTGCTTTGTATTAAACAATTTCAATAAATCCAATGTATCATCTTTTAAACGACACTTTTAGAGGTTGTTCTCATATCTTGTGCTATTGATCTATGAAGTGACGCTCCCAGACTCATTATTCCGTTGCGACCCTATTTGGGGGTGTTACAATTCTGACCTAACGTAAAATCTGTCCTAAACAGTTCATGTGTAAGGGAGTGCTAAAATATTTTGACAAGTTAAAACTCTAAAAATATGTTAGTACACTTAGATACGATTTCGTGGATATAAAGAACGTAAAAATCAGACTTTAAACGAAGAAGTTATGACTGTTTAAAGTTTGGCGAAACATATATATTTTTGACAGCTTTTACAAAAACTGTGAACATTCTGATCAGATATTAAATTGAGGTTTTAACCCCTTTCGGTTCCGAATCGGCTAAAGTGTATAAAAAAAACTTGTCCGGAATGATTTTTCGCTAACATAAGGGACCTTTCGTTTGTCATGAATGTTTATAACGAATGAGATACACTCCGTCAAGATTAGACTATTTTTAGGAAAAGTTAATAAATTTCCTGCACACATTTTTATTAAGTATTAAAGTTGTTAGGAATCTATATTAGTGTTTTTTGGTGTCTTCGGGTCCGTTTGAGCTATAAAAACATTAGAAAATGTTGTAGTAACACTTATATAATATATATATACGCGTTGTAATGAACAGATTTGAGAATCAATAAAAAGTTTCCGCTAACCAACTGATGTCGTATAAATATTAATATATTATTTTACAAACTATTTATACTATAATTAAATTGGCTATTAAAAAATATTACAAATGTGTATACTTATATATTAAAGTGACGAACTTGACGTAAATATTATTTTGACTTATGAAACTAAAACGCAAACTATTAGGTGGTGATATAACTTTATAAAATATAGTGCATCATTTTATTTCGCTTGCATTATTTTAAATTGACCTATAAATAAATAGGTTGCGTGCCGAACATATTGTGACGACTTTCCTTTGTTGTTTTTTCCAAAAATCAATACTAGTACTTGAGGTGAGTTTATAGCCCCGCTTTCACTTGTTTTACAATTACTTTACAAGGCTTGTTAAATTTCTTGAAAAGTCAGTGGAAAATTCCCCCAGCAAGCTTATGACTTGAGTTTTATTAGTTTGTAGGGGAAATTGACTATTGCTTTTTATAATATTTTACAAGCTTACAATTTTACACAAAAGTTAGCAAATACAATTACTTTACAAATCTCGGGGTGAGATACATTGCTTGTTTTTACAATAGGACGCAAGTACAATACTTTACAATTTTTACAATGATTATTGATGCGCCTAAGTACCGACAACCCACAACGCTCATCATCATGAACCGTTAATTACCTTGTGTAAGCGCGTGTGTTATAAATAGATCTATTGGGATTGACATTCCCGTCCAGGTTTGGTCCCCTACAAGACCAACAGGCGTATACCATATCAAAATCTAGAGGGTCTCTGGTTGAACCCTTCCAACGGGTAAAGATTATGTTTATACAATGTCTTTGTTTCGGTGTAATGAGCTTAGTGCAATCAAATTACAATTTCATTTGGCATTATATGTGTTACATACAACTTAAATCTTACGGTCCACAATTTATCTTTACTTAAACCTATGAACTCACCAACTTTATATTGACATTTTTAAGCATGTATTTCTCAGGTGCTTAACCGTTATGACATATTTGAAGTGCATTGGAGTCATCATACATCAAGATAACTTTTCATGGACTTTTCATGCTATACTTAATCCTCGTTGTATTTCAAACTATAATTTCTATTTGATGCAAACTCATGGGACCACTTGTTAAAACTTATTTATTTCAATGAGACAACGATGTTATCTTTTAAATGACACATTTAGATGTCATTCTCTAATATCTTGTGTTGTTGTATCATGAAGTAACTCACCATGTTACCTTTCTGCTGCCACATATTTTAGGGGTGTTACAGACTGGTATCTAGAGCCAAGGTTATAGAGAACCAGGCTGCATATTTTACGTGGACTATAACCGTTTTCATAAACATTGCATCACATAAAACTTTTTCATGTGCATATACACTACTTGCTTACACTACTTTCTTACATAACTTATACTGCGTTTACCTTCCTTTACGTATATGTTACACTTGTTTTATATGAAGGTTTTTATATAAATACTAGAACTTTTCTCAAGACATTGTGAGTGATATGATGGTCTTTAAAACTTTTCATGACTTTATATAATACCGTTTTATATAACATTAAAACTTGTCACAGTCCACCGATCCCACCAATTACCTTACCATCTAACTTCGAGTTTTAACACCCGCCTCATACTATTAAAACACCTTCGCCATCTTGTGAGCGCCACCTAGAAACATGCCGATTAATTTGAACAAGACTATAACCCGTCACCTCGTAACCTTTCATCTTTGGAACACGACTTTTGGAATCAGACTTATTTTATTTTACTCTGTTTGATTTTGAAGAAAATACCAACAATAAGACAAAGAATGAGTTTCGCAGAGAATGAGCAGATTGTAGCCCAACGAGTTAATAATGCTATTAAGGTTAATGCTTAAGTAGAGACTTTCTCATCTTGCATTGTGAAACCTAAGTTGGAGCTATCTTAGACTCCATTTCCTATAGGAGTTCACGTGGTATTTTCTTTTAAATTTCGTAGTATGTGTGGATGATTTAAATTTCCCTATCAAATTTATGTGTCGTGAAAACTTCGTCGATTTTACTTTAATCATCTATTTATTTATGCAAGCCACTTTATAAACTGTTATAGCTCTTCAAACATTTTTACAACCACTTTATAAACCATTTCCCTACCATATGATAGGCTATTTTACTAATCATAAATGATTATCTCACTATCGTCAAATGAACTAACATTTTATAAACTATTATACAATCGCTTAATAAACTATTTTTACTAACGTTAATAAACCATCTTACTATCATTAATAAAATATCTTACTATCAGTTAATAAACTATCATTTTATAAACAATTTTACTATCGTTTTAAAAAAACTATTTTACTATTGTAATAAACTATTCTACCCTCATCTAGTAAACTACCATCTTATGAACTATTTTTTTACTATCATATAAACCATATTGCTATTACTTAATAACCTATTTTATTATCACTATGAAAACTATTTTACCATCACCTTGTGAAAATTTTACTATCACATATAAACTATTTCACTATCATTTCATAAACTAATTTACTATCATACATAAAATAACTCGCTACCATTTCACGAACTAAATTGCTACCATATCATAAACTATTTTGCGATCATTTAAAAACAATTTTGCTATTATATTATAAACTAAGTTACTAACACTTATAAACTAATTAACTATTATTTGGTAAACTAACACGAACTAAGTTACCATCATTTTACAAACTATCTTTCCACTAACTCATAAGTTATTTTCTTGGCATCTTATATACTACCTGGCAATCATCTCAAAAACTACGTTACCATCACCTTATGAATCATTTTGTTTTTACTTTATGAAACTAGTTTGTTTCCATCACATAACTTATTTTACTATCACCCCATGAGCTATTTAGCTATTGTCTTATAAACTATCTTACTGTCATCTCGCAAACCATTTTGTTGTCATCCTATAAACTACCTTGTTTCCATTTTGCGAATCATTTTGTCACACTATCAAAATATTTTGATACTATTATATACATAACACTATTTTGATGAAAATGAGCATTTTTTTCGTTAGTCCTCAATTATACATACCCAGATCACCTATGTCTAATTCAGGAAGGACCATGCCATGCTGAGAGTAGTCACCTTAAAACTTTTGTCAAAATCAATTCTCTACTTATATCTCTGAAAAGCAAAGTTTTTGTTTGCGTGTTCATAAAACGTGTTTGTCACAGGAACCTGAATTAGTAATCATAGTAACTAAGTAGACCTTACTCCACCTTACTACGTAGAGTTGACATCATCTTACGCCAAATCCTATGTCAAAAAGTAAAGACGTATCACTAGTCACCCTAGGGCAATACGCTAACGTGTTTAGCCACCATTAAGGAATTCACTAAATCACCCATTCAACGTCGGCCTAATGCCGTAAAACTTAATAGTTGTGACGCTATCATAAGTATAGATTCATTATCATCATGGAAAGGAAAAGGTTATAGCTGACGCTTTTAGCCGAAAGGAACAGATAAGGCCACTAGGAGTCAAACTTTAGTCGCAACTGTAAATTTTAACCTCCCGTCACAAAACTTGAATGCTCAAGCTGAAGAAATTAAGATGGAGAACGTTGAGAAAAAAAATATTCATGGTATAAACAATAAGTTGAACCCCCCTCCCCCTTCCCCGATGAGACTCTCTGTATTAATAAAATGAAGTTGGTTAACACATTTTAGGAGGATTAAGATAAGTTTCCGCACCTCTTCACCAACACCACTCCGGAAGGCAACTCAAACTGAATTTTAGGACGAAATTATTTTAACACGGGGAGACTGTGACAATCCACATTTTTAGGTCATTTTACGTTAATAAACTAAAAATTATTTACTTTGAACCTTTACGTGTTTACATTTAATTATAGTTGTTAAGTTAAATCGCGTAAACTAAAAATTGACAATTAACGTAAACCAGCATTAATCAATTATAAGTTTACGTCAAATATGTGTTATATAATTATTACGAATATAATTTATAACTTTTCATATTTTATTTTGCGAGTTTTACGTAAAACGTTTACGTTTTGCATTATGAACCCTTATGTATGCATTGAAACCATACCACCTCTCCATACTTAACCAAATACCCACACTTATACACAATACTTAAAATTAAACATTTTCCTCCCCCTAAAGCTTTATAATGACGTCCCCTTCCCACTAACTCTAACACATATTATATAATTTTGCTTATCCTTACGTTAACAAAGCATAAAACACACTACCTTATGGTTATTACCACTTTAACAAGCAACAATTTATCCTCTTGTTCTTTCCCTAATTCCAAAGCCAACACCATGCTTTCTTCACTTGCCAATCATGTTTGATCTCCTATTAATAAACAATTATAAACCCTTTACCTAGGTTTGACTACATAAGAAACCAACACTCTTCACAATAATTCACAAGTAAAAAAAACACATAACTCTTCTCCTAGCAACTATAGAATCGGCATCAAGAGAAAAACCAAGAAGAAATTAGTTTTTGATTTTTATCAAGTGATTTTTAAGGAGTTATAAGGGTATTACTAGAATCAAACATATATTGAGGTTTGATTTAGGTGTTAACACAACCAATCTTTCCATACTTCATCTTCAAGGTCTCATAATCTTTCTCATATTTTATTTTCTATATTTTGTTATAAACATCTTATTTATCATGTTATATCACCAACTAGTTATTATTTTCAAAGATTTACAAGAAAAAGTAAAAGTCTTATAATTATATACTTGCAAGAAAAGTGTTAAATAAATTATACATATGTTCATACACTTAGAAATAATTATTTTTGACATATTACAAGTTACTTACTAAAATATATGTGATGTTGTTAAATTGGAAGTTATAAACCAGCTTAGTTAGTTATATATTTAATTTCATGTTCCTAGTATTTTAATTAATATTGTTGAAGTGTTGGATAGGATTAGGATAGATTAGATTTGTTGTTTTATATAGTAGTGAATGGAGATAGGTTAGATTGTGTAACACCCCCAAAATGGGTCGCAGCAGAATATGGGTATGAGAGTGTTACTTCATAGATCAATAGCACAAGATATGAGAACGACCTCTATATGAGTCGTTTAAAAATGATACATTGGATTAAATAAACTTGTTTGTTACAAAAGCCTGAAGCTTAAATTGTTCATCCATGAAATTGTAAAGATTTTAAGACATAACAGTTATTCCCAAAATGTAATGCACCCAAATCTTTAATGTAATGACTAAAAAATGGTGACCACCAATGTACCCTTGTTTCTCGTACCTATCTAAGAAAAACATGCTTTAAAACATCAATATAAAGTTGGTGAATTCACAGGTTTAAGTGAGTATAAAGTAGGACTGCAAGATTTCTAAGTGTATGACAAGTAACGAATACAATTTCATAAAAGTGATTACGAAATGCACTAAGCTCATGAAACCGAGGCTCGACATATATGTATGCAAATTAATACAAATAATGTGCCCATGTAGATGTCAACCCGCAACATCCAAATTGTTCTGACATGGCATACATTCATTGTCCGGCAAACCGGCACAGTGAGTACTACTCACCCGAACGGGGATGTCAATCCCAAATAGATCTATTCATAACACTCGCGCTTACAATCCAGTAATTAACAGTTCATGATTCATGGGCAATAGTGGGTTATAGCTACTTAGGCAAACTCGTAATTTTGTTAAAGTGTACTTGCATCCAATTGTAAAATAATACATGTTTCTCACCCCAAAGTAGTAAAACATTATAAGTGAATAAAAGCGGGGCTATGAACTCACCTCAAGTGAATGTGTTGATTATATAATCAAGTATGTAAATCGTCTCGGGAAATCCAAATGCAACCTAATTAATTATAGGCCGTATGAGTATAATGTATTTTATACAAATAAAATATCACATGTTATATAGCTACATCACCACCTAATACTTCTCGTTTAATTTTAAAAAGTTGAAATAATAATTAAATCGTACTTTGTCAAATATAGGTATATGTATTTGTATCCGTAAAGAAAATTTAATTTATGTTTAACAATGTATTATTTGTTAAAAATATATGATTTAACATTTTTATTGATTACATAATGATTTTATATAATTAATTTAATTCTTTTATAAAATAATGTATAAAAGTAAAAATAGTGCGCGAAGCTTTATAAACCTCATATCTTTATCGTTTTAACTCCGTTTTATACGTTTCTTATGTCCACGGTTTCGTATTAAGAAAATCTATCAAAATATTATATTTATAATATTTTAACTACTGATGAACAGTAACTTTTATAGGTTATGTAAATTTCATAAAACTACTTTTATATATTTAATCCTTGTAACCTTTAAAAACCCGTAACTTATTCATTTTAATCCCGTTTCGTTTGTTCTTTACATGTACGGAATCGTGACGAGATAAACTATCAAAATATTACATTTAAAATATTTATAAAATATGTTATGAACAGTAACAGTGAGTTAGAATTTATAAAAACACTTTCTATAAATTTATTTATTGAAATAGTAGTTCGTATCTCCTCCGTTTTAATTCTGTTTTTACTGATTCTTATACGCACGGATTCATAATTAAAAGTTTTATCCATGTAACATAATTTTCCAAAAACGTATTGTTATGAACAGTAACCCTTTTTATAAAATTTCATTTATAAAAACACTTTTTATGTATTTAATTAATGTAAACTTGCAAAACGCATAACTCGTTCATTCTAATTCTGTTTTTCGAGTTTCTTATATGTTTGGAATCCTTATGATATGTACTATCATCATAAAATATTTATACGTTTATATCAGACTTGTAGCAGTAAGGGTTTTTATAAAATAACTTTTATAAAAACACTTTTTATATATTTAATTACCGTAACTTGCAAACGTCATATCTTCTTCATTATAGCTCGGTTTTTCAAGTTATTTACATGCTTACGATCCTTATGAAATATACTATTTTTATAAAATATAAAATAAAAGACTCATTACACGAATTTAAATAGTAGGTTTGAAAGTTTTAGATAATTAATTATATAACTTTGTTTTATGTACTTTTAAACTAAATAAAGTTACCACAAATCCTCTTGTTTCTAAATTAACATCTCTTGTGTATAAATTAAGTCCTCTAATTAGTCCATAGTGATTGTCTATTCCAAAGTGTCCTTATAATCTTTTCTTATAACTTTTGTAAATAAAACTTTCAATACAATTTAATTTACAAACTAAACTTATAAATTATTTTCACTTATATAAGATATGTACTTTCATTTTAAAGTATTATTTCACCAACATAAATAATAAATTTGAACCATACATGTCCTTGTAATATTTCATAACTCATCAAAATGAACCTAGGTGGTGATTAACATATATATATCAAGTATGTAAGCATGTAATTGAATGAATGGAAATGTTAAAGCTTAAATAAACCTTAGAGATGCATAGTAGGATGACGAACACAAGCTTATACTTAAGCTTAAACCCAATAAAGCAAACCCATGATCAAAACCCTAATGAGAAAACACTAACTTCTTCTTGCTTACAACCCTTGTTAATCTAAAACCCAAGCTTCTAAATCAAACCCAAACACCTTAGATATGATTACTAAGATCACTAGAACACTTGTATGTTTGTATAAATAAAATTTATATGAAACCCTAGTTGATAAATAGT
>BQNB010153291.1:0-15661 GCA_026074375.1 Tanacetum coccineum
ATTCCAACCTTTTGTTTTCTCTTTTTATATAAAAGATTGATTGTAACAATATAGTCAATGTAAATCAACTGCAAAAAAACTTATTAGTTACGAAAGCTTAGATGAAAATCATAGACACAACAAATTACATACCGAAAGACACAACAAGGAATTTAAGAAATACTTACGGAACCACCATGCATGCAACCTTGTCCTTTATTACCTGCTACTATAAAATTCCTTATATTTATTGATAACCTCGACTAAAAAAGCTAGTAACCACACGACTTGAACCAAGTCAAGGAGCCGGCTAACTCACACACAACCAGTTAGCTAACTTGATCATTGTTAGAGATGACAAAAAAACCCGAACCCAACGGGGAAACCTAAAACCCGAAGTTTTTGAGGCAGGGCGAGGCATGTTTATCGGGTTACGGGGCTGGTTTCGGGACATTCACGGGGAATTTTATCGGGTTCGGGGCGGGGCCGGGGCACAAGATCTCCAACCCGCCCCGCCCCGAAACTATATATACATATAGATATATTATATTCATATATTGTTATGTTATTATTTACGTAATAAAACCAATATTATCAAAAAAAAATTGTAGTTTTGTATCTTTTCAAGATTGTAAGTTGTGATTAGGAAAAACTTCTTTTGTGTAATGATTTTAGAAGAAGTTTTGATTTTTTAACGTGGTTATCATTATTTATGTTTAATTTGTTAAAAATTTATAAAAGCTACTAATTAATATATTATTAGCGGGTTGTTAATTCTTCATATATTGCATGCACATTTGAAAAAATATGGAGTAAAAATAATAATAAACAGGCAACAACGTGTATTTGGTGAAGCATTGCGCTCGTAAAGACGCCCCGATAAGATCCCCAACGGGGATTGAAGCGGGTTTGGGGAAGCATCTCGCCCAAATGAAGCCACCCGATAAGATCCCCTTTGGGATCGGGGCGGGTTTAGAGCGTGGTTTGCTAATCGGGTTTGAGGATAGAGGGTGGCCGCCCCGCCTCAAACCCGCCCCATTGTCATTCCTAATCATTGTTACATAGCAACTTTAATCCTAACTTTTACTTATTAAATGACGTCGTTACTCCATGTAACATTTAAAATGAGAAATATTTTACCTTCACTCCGTTGTGGAGAGCATAATTCTACATATAAAAACTTACATTGTTTTAAGATCTTATTTACATCAGCTTTAGTTTTTACTTATAAGCAAATAAAAATGTTTTCAGTAATAATCAAATACTATATTAAATTGCCTAGTAGGTATATTAAAAAGTTACTTTTAAAGAAGAAGCGAAAAATACTATGAATCTAGTTAAAGTTAAAAGATAATGAACTACAAATTCTACGTAATGTAACACTTAAATCATATAATATTCTTTTTAAAAATTTCTAAACACGTAGACGATTTTCAGAAAATAAAGCAAGTGACATACGGACCGTTTCGAAAAAGTGAGGTGGCTGACAAAGATAATTGTGTAACTTTTATTTACGCAAGCAGTCCACATATTTAACTGATGATCGAATTGTTTCCATAATCGCAAGTAAATTGCAAGGACAATTTTTGCTAACTTATGGGTTGTTTCCGTAATCATATGTTAACCTTTATGGATGGATGTAGGGCTGAGCATAACGGATCACGGATCGGACCGAACCGAACCAAGAAACCGGACCGGACCACACCTATTTTGGTCCGGTTCTCGGTCTGGTTCGTTCCGGTCCTGTTTTACGTACAACCGACCATTATGCCTTTTTGAACTGAACCGACAGAAGAATCAGACCGACCCGGACCGGACCGAACACATTCGGTCCGGAGTTTTGGGATAAATCCGTTTCGGTCCGGTACGGTCCGGGTTTTGGACGGTGATCAACCCTAGATGGATGTGGCCTTTTAACGTTGATCAACAATATAAAGTCGTGCCTTTCGATTATACGTTTTATTGCTATATTTAAAAATCTCAACATAATAATAGAAATGTAACTATGGAACCTTTATAGAATTTTGATGGTCATTTGGTCATGTTAAGACTCTTAAACCAAAGTTTTAAAGATCGGGATCCTACTAATAATCGTTTTCTTCTTTGCAAGATCGATATCGTAAGGATGAGATCGGGATCTTAAGATATTACTAAAATGCTATTTTATTAATAGTCTTTGTAATATTATACAAATCTACAAATAATTATATATCATAAACATAAAAACATATGAATATTTCATACAAATATGTCTTAAATTATGATTTTGAAATGTTTAAAAAGATTAATATGTTGTTTTTTTCTAATTCAACAAAACACATCCCATGAATTTGTAGTTTTTTAGTTTGTGATTCGAGAAATATAAAATCTAATCTACAAATCTTAAAATCCTATGGTCAAGATCGAGATCCATAAGATCGTAAGCTTGAAAAAATCTTATGTAAGATTCAGATCGTTTTTGCTTTGCGACATCGAAACAGCCATGGTTTAAAGAGCAGGTGGCGTTTGCTGGGTTTAAACAAACTTTGCTCGGGTTGTTTGAGAGTGTGTATAGCTAATGTGGTTTCAAACTATGTTTTATCCTTAACAAACACACTTAATAATCTTCTATTCAAGCACAACTTTTGATTATCAGTATATTAGCTTAAATACCCGTGTAACTCCGAGAGTATTTTAAAAAATTAATTTAGTAAGAAGTAATGTGTGTGAATATAGTAAAAGATTCGCTTGTGACCAGTGAAGAAACATGAGTGCATTCCGATAAAATGTTTCACCTAAGAAATAATATCCTTCGGTAAGTATCAATAAAACTCACCTTCATTGTGCACACAAAGCAAATTCAAATCCAACAAATGGAAGCACGACTAATAGCACCAACACTACCCCAAGCGAACCCAACAAATAGAACATCGTTTTGTTTATTATTTATCGTTAATAATTGAATGAACTTGCAACATAATTTGCAATTTATGATTGGTTTGACTTTATGAACTGAAAGTAACAATGAGATGCAGAAACTAAATTGGTTCAAGGTGATTTTTCTATCATATGAACGTATTAAAGCATAACAAACATAAGTATATACTTGACATATAGATCCAAAATAGTTAAAGGGCACCTCGGTCGGATGTTGAGTTCGCACCTTTCTAATTAAGTAACCGTTCATAAAAATATACATGACATATAAATGTGTACCTTGAATATAAATATGTCCGAGAAAATTGATATACGATGTGATGTCCAAACAACTTCATGACTTATAATTTGTGCCATGAGTGAGCATGAAATTGATTGTTATATGACCTTTTTTCTGAATCAATAAAAGAGGTCGAGGCTTAGCAGAGGGAGATGATAAGTGTTATGCAAATTATAAAATGTAAATGTTTTACCTCTGCATGTAAATGTCTAATGCTCCTTTGGTTGATTTGACTTTAGGGTTGTGCATATAGCTCATCTCTAAGTTGCATAATCAATGGAGTAATAGGACTGGAGAATCGTTTATTGTTTGGCTGTAACGGACTGGAGAATCATTAATTGAGATGGGTCGAAGAATAGATGTGGGGGGTATGGGTCACCAGACCTGAAAAAGTAATACATTAAGGGCCATTCAATTAACAATATGTAGTAAAAGGGACCATGTTGTGGTAAATTGCAGCGAAGAGTCATAACGTACCAGCTTTGTCAGATGTCCTTTCTTAGGTTTTGTAAAGAATTGATGATGACTAAAACAACTCTAATTTCAACACTCTCTTTTTAAGTCAAACAATTTAAACACGAATCAACTACTTATCTATACTTTTAAGTTTTAGACCGGTGTCAAACGATGAAATGATTGCTTTCATATAATGGGTTAGTATTCCAAATCTATTCCCTTTGTTCCACAAAAATTGCAACATCACTTTTCTTAAAAAATATCATTATAAAAAACCATTTTCTACTATCCCCTTTTACTTACAGCCATCTTTGGGGATTTTTTTTTTTTTTTGAACGGCGAATTTTATTAAAAGAAAACACTAGCAAGAAGCTAGAACATTACAAGGACACAAGGTGAGGATTTTTTAACCAATCCACCCAACTAAACGTAGCTTTACATCTATAACGACACCAAAAGAAAGACGAAGAGCACTGATCATCAAAAAATATTCGCCCTTGGGAAGATGGACAACGCCAAAAATCTTCTTATTCCGAAAAAGCCCTAATGAACCACTTGGACCTTATCTCACCCATTCTAATAATCTTTTATGCTTAGAAGGCAGCCGTATAATTAGTTATCCAAGAAATCACTCATCAATAACGACATCTAAGCTCCATGTACTCAACATCCCACCAAATACAAACTCCGAAATAGCTCCTAACAACACTACAATTAAAGAACAAATGTTTCGAAGATTCAACACCCGTCTCGCATAGAGGACATAGAATAGAAGGGATATCTATACCTCTACGTGAAATGTTCCACCGAGTCGGTAAACCATTTATACGCACCTTCCAAGCGTGAACATTGACTTTAATAGGCACTTCTTTAATCCATCTTGTTTTGGAAGAAATATCTGGTAATCTATTGTTGTCAATATACCTTCGCGCCGAAGCAACTGAAAATTCACCCACGACCTATTTAAATCCCACGACACCTATCCTCCGATGGAATTAAACAGACTCCTCCACAAACTGTCCAAAGATGATCCCACTGTTCGGATTTCAATCGGCCACTACGCGGCAATCTACGCAAAGGAAGAAGATAAAGAACGGTCTGCTCAAAATTTGAAAGCTACCGAAATTGTTTGTTTACCTCAAGCGCATAAATTGCGTGGAAAAACCTCTTCATCCGCTGCTCCCCACTCCACGATCCTTCCTAAAAAGAAGTATTCGACCCATTCCATATCTTCTTATGCATATACTTTATAAGATCATTCCATGAGAAGTAACCATCCATTTCTTTAATAATATCGCACCTAAATAAGACGTATGTCCGACATTCCCAGCTCTACCTATCCTACCTTCAACTCATGTATAGCATGAATGACCCTAACCTTACGGTCTCTTTGATTAAAAAATCGCCAAACCCATTTAAAATTAATCGCTCTATTAAGCAGCGATTAAATAGATACACCATGACCTCCTTTCTCCTTTGACGTTCATGACTTGTATTCCAACTAACCCAAATTGACCTTTTAATATCAAGATTCTTTGCATAAATAAATGACACCGGATTGAGTTCCATTCCGTATGTAAGAAACCAACATAGGAACCTTAATAATAGACATATGATAATTAGCGCATAGAACCAAAAAACCGCTTTAAGAAGAGTGAGGCCTACCTCCAATAGACAAGTTTCAAATTCCATTTAGATAAGTCGATCACCATTTTGACGATAACATCATCCCATGATTTAATCCTAGACATACATTCCCCCTACTTTCGAGCAAGAAAAAGAAAGGAGTATTAAGAATGCCACAACCAATATGTCTAGTAACATTCTTCGACCTTCTCTTCGAAACCGCAACCACATGAGGTTTACTTTTACTAAGATTAATACTAAGACCGAAGCCCGTTCAAAACACTATAAACATATACATTAAAGTATAATATTCCGCTTACTCCATTGACCCATGAATATAGCATCGTCCGCATAAAACATATGAGATAAAGTCATAGAAGAGTTAATCTTGATAAAGCCATCTTTGGGGATTGCTATGACTTCCAATGGAAATATAATTTTGTAGGAAAAACTAAAGAACGTTGCTTCAAGTAAATTCTTAGCAGAAGGCTTGGCATATTGTCATGTGACTTAGCAGAAGGCTTCAAGTCAATTCTAAGCTTATTAATATTTAATACCGGAAACAGTATTTGCGAAGAAAAAAAAATTAAAATCACATGTGACTTTGTAAATTTATAAATCTCTAGTCATAAGTGTTTAATAAAACCTATATAGGCTTCTTAAAAATGAATTTTTTAAGATATGAAGTTCTAATAATACATGAATAACCGAGCATTGCATTTTCTCTCTTTCTTGATTCTAAAGCTTTATGTACCAATAATTTCATTACAAAACATTCTTTGAGAGTGAAACTTGAAATATAATAAATCCAATTAAATTTTAACATTCAATAAAAAAAAATACTATACATGTTGTGACTAAAAACAATAAACAAAAAAAATTTACTATACATGTTCCACGTTCGTTTACATTGTATGTCTCGGATCTTCAAGCATCTCGATCTTTTATCCAATGTCAACAACCTCAAATGCTTATGATCATATGGATCATCTTTCTCATGATGAGTGCTTTCACCTGCTTAATTTGAGGTTAAATAAAATTATTATTAGCAAAGCAAATATGCAATACTCGAATATAGATTTTACATCGGGAGAAATTGTAATAGGCTGACTTAACTTTTTTTTATGATTTATTGTATCAAATAACATGTTGCCTTCAAACCACTTGATATTTCATTTTAAAATAAACCGTTTCTTATATAACTGTAAAATAAGTACTAAACGGGACTTTTTATCTAAGAAAATCCAGGTTGTTAATGTAAGAAACATGATCTTTTAATAGCTCTTCTAACCATCAAATAGTTATCAACAAAAAATAATCATAGGCATTACAACTTTGATGAACCAAAAATTAAAGTAGTATTAGAAAATGAAAACTTACTCAGTTACTAAGGTAGAGTCTCATGCCAAAGTCTGTCCATGCCTACTTCAAAACACGTTGTGTCCAATATGGGTACAAAAAACAAAAGCATGAGTCAGATAGCCCATGGTCATGGATACTAAAAAAGATTCTTTATGTGTGATAATATAGAACAAAATAAAGATGTCTATGAATCATGTTTAGTGAAGATTTAAAAGGAAAATAATCCTGATAACGCAACTTAAAAGTGGCAATATAAAGATGGACCTTATAAGGATAATAATCCCGGCAACGCAACTGTAAGTGTGTGTTTCATCTTTAACTTTCGAAGTTATTCCGCTCTAGAACCAGAACCAGGTTGTTAGTTGTCAAAACCAAACTCTAATTATTTCACCCTTAAATTAAACGTATACTTATGTTTAGATAAGCAATCCCAAACAACCTTGATTCCTCAAAAACTACTTCTCTTGTTAACATATTCAACCATAGGTTCGTCACTAAATCCTCTACATATCAAATTTGAACTTTGCAAGTAATATGTTTGACAACGACAAATTCAAAGATGATCTCATAGTTAAGACTTGCAACCTCTACTTACATAATAGATTTTACTCAAACAAATCAAGTATTTATAAATTTTACTTAGGCATATCAACAAACACTTTAGAGCATTTATTACAGAGCATAGTAATAAGGTGAGTAATTCGACACACATAATTTTGTCAAAAATGTGATATGTAATATGATGAGTAGTTATACACAAACAAAGAAAAATCAAATAATATGGAATTATGAAAAAATTACCTGCTCATGAATCTCGTAGTTTCTTGAAGCGCCTTTGCTACTTTGGAAAAAAACATTGATTAAGCACTTGCATCAAAAGAAAAAGAAAAAAAACTATTGATCAAGACGCATAAGAAGAATATAATTAAAAGAAAATGTCGAGAACATTTCAAATAAGCTCACCTATAGGGGTGTTTGGCTATGCTTAATATTTTCAGGAAGAGCTAAAATAAAAAAAATTAAGATTTTTAAATTGACTGAAAATGTACTACAAAAATGGAGTATCATATAGTTGAAGGCTAAATAATAAGCACGCCTTAATGAATATCTAAAAACAAATACCATCTGATCCCCCTACTTAATCTTCGATATTCATCGCCATCTCTATTCAAATTCTGTCAAAATAAAGATATGATAGAAATTAACTTGATAATTTACCTCAGTGAAAGGTTCCTTGCCCTGCACCATAAGCTTACATTTCTTCAGCCACCCGCGCTCGTGTCTAGTTCCATTCATTTGATCTGCATTCATGTGTCAATTATTATTCAACCTATTTTCCTTGTGTTGCTTCAATTAGTGTAACAATACAGAATTTGTAACCACCTTTAGCACACTTATATGAATAAATTAAAAAAACATGATATCTCAGCTTAAACCATTGTCACAAATCATTAAGAAATAATCACAATCTAATGTCTTCCATTGCCTAAATTAGCTCCTATATGATTGCCTTATTTTAAGTCACTTAGTCATATGTGATCACAAAATAAAAATTGTTCAACAATTTTCATATATCCAAAAGTACAAAAGCTTAAACATAGGCAACATGAGAATCGTGGGGTACTCAGATGACAAAAACTTTGAAGAGATTTAAGCTTAAAATCACCATCAAGGACCATCTTTGCTGGAAAAATTTCCACCCAAATGTATTGCCTAACTTAGTTCGTATGTACTAAAACTTGAATGTGTGATTAAGTACTAGGTAGTATATACAAATTCAGATTTCATATATCATTCACAATATTCAGGTACCAAAATCAAGATTAGAATGAAATGCCAATCATATAGAGAACATAGTAAACACAAACTACAACCATATTAAGTATAGTATTGTGGTCTAGGAGTTGGACATGGCGGTATAGAAATCGGATATGTTTTGACTTTTGAGCCAAATCCCACAAGGAAAGACACTTTACTTGAATATCTTTGAAGACGTTAAAAAACAAAAAAAGTATGATACCCATAATAAATTGGTAATCAATTTCTGTAACATCTTCAAATGAATATCTTTAAAGGCGATTGAAAAAGCAATGTTAAATGAATTGAATTTTCTCTAACATATGTAGAATCTAAGACAAACGCCCCCTCACTAATCTGAATCCGATATGATACTTGATATGCAAATTTAATTTAAATATTTTTATGAAATTTGACAGCATAGTACATACTTTTAGAGAAAGTTGTTAACAATATAAAGGGTTATTTAATCATTTACAACACCAACATTCAAACAGTCCTGCTAAACTAAGCAGAAAGTCAAATAGTGAAAAAAAAAAAAAGACTTTGAGATATTATTCACCAAGCATCGCTAGATGTTACATACCTTAAAATTGTAAAATACTTGTCGGCCCCTTTGTAAAATGGAGTTTTGAATATATAACCATTTGTAGTTACAACAAATGGTCGATATCAAGCAACATGGGCTGCATTATTAGCAAATGACAACATCAGTTTCATAAATAAAGTCAAGTAAAGTCTAAAAAACCCATTAAAGGCAAAAACTGTAGAGAAATTTACCTTTATATTAAATCTTAGACCATTTAATTTCTAAGTAGCTAGTTTCAGCAGCATATTGCTTAAGCATCAAATTAACAAATACATATATCAATGAAGGTACATTTTTTGTTGCATAGATATCAATGAAGGTCCATTACCTCAAATCGACAAAAAGCTTCAAGTCTTTTTAGAACTTGTCCCATGACACTAAAGAAATCTAATATATCCGCAACTAATATGAAAATAAATGAAGCGAAACAGAAAATGTGTTGCAAAAATGAGTATTTACAAACTTCGAAGAATATTTTATATATGTATATGTTGTAAATATGTTTTTTGGTTAGTAGTTTTTGACTTTTCTTTCAAGAGAGCTTCGCAGCGAAGTAAAGATTTTCCAAAATAGAGTTAATATCAATGTTGCAAAAATCGCTAGGCGGTAGCTACGCGGTCGACCACCTTCGAGCTTGGAATCCGCCTAGGCGCCGCCTAGGTGGATTGACATTCTATGTATTTTTATTATTATTTTTATTATTTTTTATATTTATTTGGTATAAAATCTGCAAAATTTATATATTTTTTATAATTTTATTAATATTTTTATTATTTTTAACTATATATCTTATGCATATATTGTAAAATTAACATTATGTGTGGTTTTAATTGAGTCTTGTATACTTTTAGTAAAGCCCAATAATATTTTATTCAGGCCCATTGTATTAGGCTTCTTATTGGGCCAAAAACCATTTAATATTAGGTTAGAACAAGCGGAAATACCCGCGCGTTGCCGCGAGGTTTTTGCGTGTCTTTAGTGTTAGGTTTTTGCGTTTTTTACTGTGTTGTTATTTTTTTTTTCATTTTATTTTGTGTGGATGTATTTTGCTGGTCGCATATTTAATAGTGAAGGTTTATTTTTTCAGTAGTAATGACATTTTTTAATTCAGTAAAAAAATGTTAGCACACGTATTTTTTTTATTTGAATGTATGCTTAATATTATTAATTTTTTTTTTTTTAAAGGTTGGGTTCATTGGGTGGGCTTTTTTAATTGGACTTAATTATTATGCAATAGATATAGAAATAGTTGGGGGGTTTTCCTTTGTTTTTTTTGTCTTCTTGTATTTTATGAAAAAAAATAGATCTTGCCACTGTTGCTGGGAGTGTTTGTAGATTGTCCATCATTTCGAGGCGAAGATAATAATGGGAGTTGACGGTACTTTAATTACGGTATTTATGCTTCTTTCAGTTGGTTGTTGGTTTTCTATATATATTAGGGGTTGACTTGGTTATTTTTTTCATAAGTTTTTTTTACAAAAGTTCTTAGATCTTTCTTTTGCTTTTTTAATGGCAAATCAACTTCCGATTCTTCAGTCGTTGTTAATTGAGACGAATTCTTATGAGTTGAACAATCAAGTGAAGGTCTGGCTATCTAAGGAGGTAGGAACCGAGGATGAGTTCGCGCAGGAGATGGGTGATCAATGTTATTCGTTGAAATAGGAAATGGATGAAAGGGATTTGTTGATAGCAGAGCTGGAGAAACTTGCGGTGGGTAGTGGTGCGTCGAAGTATGTGCAGATTTTGCGTCGCAGGCAGGATCGTGATGCTGTCAAGCTTCGTATGCTTAAGGACTTGTTGCGCCATGCTCGTGCCGAGACTCATCAAAGGCAGTTGGAGTTGGATGATGTTGATTACAACTGAAGTTTGCTAGTAGCTACTTGTTATGTAATATGTTGATGTCTTTAATCTATTTCCTTTTGGTTAACTTGTTGGCCTCTTTTGGGTACTGTCGGTATTAGGTATGTTACGTATGTTTGTTTAACGTAGGTATGGGCGTTTGTAGTAACTTTCCTTTTCTGGTAGGTGTTGTCTCGTACTTTCTGTCAACGAAGTATCGTCTGGTATTGTAAGAGTTTGATAATGGGTTATTGTCTTATCTTTTGTTAAGTTGGTTGCTTTTATTTTATGCAGTTACTTTTAGTTTATCTTGTTAATGTTGGTGTAATGTGTTGATGGGCATTCATTTTTATGTTTTGTTAGTTAGTGTATGCTATGTTTGTTGGATGCTGACTATGTGGTCAGTCTTTTTGGTATCGTCGTTCGCTGATAGGTAAACAGGACTTTGGCTAATGTATATGACTTTGGGAGACATAAAACAAAGTAAGGGCGTTTGTTTAAGTACATATGTAGCTACTATTGTACATTCATATATATATATATAGTTTTTTTTTGGAACGGCAATTTGTGGCTACATGGCTCCTAGCCAAGAAGGCGTAGCGAGCACACACAACCAGGTTGGGTCCAGCCCAGAAGGCAATGGCACCCTTCCCTTTACACACGCGGGAAGAAACCCCTATCGCCATATATATATATTTACTTAAGTGCTAACTGCATATAAGATATTGTTGGTTTGGTTTTTGCTGATACTAACAGCTTTTTGCGAAGTACATTAGCTAATACTATTTTACATGGATAGATTCATTAGGAGTTGTGGTTGGTCTTTAGTCATACAAAAAGTACCACACTATTATTTAGGCATTTCGCCTTGGTTTTTTTGCTGTTGTATCAGTCTCTTGGAATAGGCTTCGTCGTGTTTTTTTTGCTTGGTCTTCAAGTATTTCAGCTGAGGTTTGTGCAGGAAGTTTGCCAGCTTCAGGTTGGTCTTTGTTCGTTGTAGTAGGGTTGTTGCTAATGGAGGCTTCATC
The DNA here is from genome assembly GCA_026074375.1 of Tanacetum coccineum. Lineage (NCBI taxonomy): Eukaryota > Viridiplantae > Streptophyta > Magnoliopsida > Asterales > Asteraceae > Tanacetum > Tanacetum coccineum. The sequence continues at coordinate 11,873 of BQNB010153291.1, forward strand.
AAGAACTTGTGTAGCAGGAGATTTTATGGTTTCAGCAGCTGGTAGTGCAAGCAACGGTTCTGCAACAGGTTGTAGCACAGCATCCAATTTGAAGTTTGGGTACCCTAGTTTGGATTTCTGGCCAAAATGATATTGAAAGATGTACGTGTGGCCTTCAGTATGTTTTAACTCTGCTGGCACATGGCTTGTGTCTTTGTCTTGCATGGTATTGACAATTGTGTTGCAATCTGGCACAAATGTATGTGCTTCTGGGCTAAAGCATGTGACTGTTGTCGTAGCAGTTCCGTCGTCAATAATAGCCCTGAAGCAATACCTATTTGTTTGTGTAATATCACTGGTAAGTTGTTGTTTCACATTAGCAATAAATATTATGTTTGTGATTTACAAAGGGATGAGGTTTTTACCCATAGTTTGGTATGGGTTGTGGCCCATGGTTGTGGCACAACGCAAGATCAGAGTTGTCTGAAACTTTTATGTTGCAAGTGTTGCATTTCCTATAGTACCATCCATTTGGGGCTGTGATTTGAATAAGGGTTGCCTCTGTTGTAAATCTTATTTGCTGTAAAAAAAGGAGTTTACCTGTTAGTTTTTTTTTCCTTTAGGACGTGTTGGCTGGTAGGTGTATGTGCATTTTTTGATTGCTGAAAAAAGGAAACTAAAAAGAAATAAGAAGAATGGCAAGTATTTTAGAATTGTTATACCTCATAATGCTGTGGGTTGATGCCAAGGAGTGTGTTGATGTTGTAGCGGTTTCTTGTTTGTTCCAGTAGCGGGTTGTTATAGGACTGCCTTTGAATTTCCAATGCTGGGGTGGGAGTAATAAAATTTGCGTATCTGTTTTGTATATGTATTTATATTAAAGACTATGGTATACTGGTGAATGCTTTAGTGTATAATATGAAGATAGTTACTTACGTATCAAGGATATAGGTTGCTTCTGGAATGTTTGGATTTAAATAGTAATGTGTTGCAGAAGTTGAACTTAGTTGAAGACCTACAATAAGTGTGGGTTATTTTTTTTTCAAAATGCATGTAGATAAAACACATTGGTTATCTAGGAACGTACCTCCGTATTTTTTTGTTGCCCAGGCAGAAGCAATGGCGATAATTACAGGTTTTTGCATTTGATTGTATTCGTCCATATCAAAGTTTTCTGCCTTGTCACCCCATATTAGGAATGGCAGGTTCATACCACTGTGTGTATAGTTGAAGTAGTAAAGTAGGTGTAGTATAAAAAACAGTCAGCAGTAAGAGTTTTAGTAGTAGAGAGTAGTAAGTAGTTAGTAGTAGAGAGTAGTGTAAGTAATGTTAGTTAAGTTAAGTAATAGTTAGAGTAGTCAGAAGTCGAGACATAGTATGAAATGGGAGAGTAGTAGTTAATGTAGTAAGAGTAAAGAAGTTAGTAGTGAAGTAAGTAAGTTTCAGTTAGTATCGAAAGTTAGTATAGTTTAGAGTATTAGAAAGTTCAGTGAGTAGTAGTTAGTTAGAGTAAGCAGAACTAGGAGTAAGTAATAGAGTAAGTAGCTATAAGAAAGAGAGAAAGAAGTAATAGTAACATAAGTAGATTAGTAGCAGTAAAAGTCAGTAAAGTTAGTAGAGTAGTATAAGTAGAGTAAGTCAGTCAAGTAATATAAGTCTTTTAGTAGCTGTTGTAGTGTAAGTAGAAGTATATAGTAAGTAGTATTAGTAAGTTAGTTAGTAAAGTAAAGAAGAAGTAGAGTATAAGTTAGTTAAGGAGTAAAGAAAAAGTTAGAGAGTAGTATATCAAGAGAGTAGTCAGTAGAGTAAAGTAAATAGTTAAGGAGTAAAAGCAGTATGTGTAAGTAAGGAAGTAGCAGATAGTAATAAAAGTAAGTTATAGTTGAAGAGTAAGAAAGTGAGTAGAGTAGTAGTAGCAGTAAAGTAAGTTAGTCAAATGAGATGTAAAGTAACGCAGAGTAATAAAAGAGTATTAGTTATGTTAAGTGAGTAGTAGGTTAGTAAGTGTAGAGCAGTTGGAGTTAGGACCCGAGAGAGTTAGTAAAGAAAAGTACAGAGTAGATAGTAAAGAGAGTTAGTAATAGTTAGTACTGTAGTCAGTAGTTTTAGTTTAAGAGAGTAATAGTAGATTATGCAAAGTAGAGTAAGTAGTAATAAAAATTTGCGTATCTGTTTTGTATATGTATTTATATTAAAGACTATGGTATACTGGTGAATGCTTTAGTGTATAATATGAAGATAGTTACTTACGTATCAAGGATATAGGTTGCTTCTGGAATGTTTGGATTTAAATAGTAATGTGTTGCAGAAGTTGAACTTAGTTGAAGACCTACAATAAGTGTGGGTTATTTTTTTTTCAAAATGCATGTAGATAAAACACATTGGTTATCTAGGAACGTACCTCCGTATTTTTTTGTTGCCCAGGCAGAAGCAATGGCGATAATTACAGGTTTTTGCATTTGATTGTATTCGTCCATATCAAAGTTTTCTGCCTTGTCACCCCATATTAGGAATGGCAGATTCATACCACTGTGTGTAGTGTAAGGGTTTCAAACTTAGGTATACTGTTATATTTATGTATAGGTAAATGTAAAGTGTACTTACTCTAGGTTTTGTACATCTATTATACGCCTTATGCGCCTGGTTCTGGTTGCATCGCCACTCCTAAGGGGATCGCTTATACGATAGATACATCCAATATAATCTATAGGTAAAGACAGTTAGTGTTTTCATTTATGTAAGTATTTGTGTCTATGTACTTAGATACGATACCTGTTAGTGGCGCTTCGTAGCACGTTGGTTTACTTCATTGTACGCAACAAAGTTAAAGTAGTGTTCAGGGAAATCATCATTGGAAATTAGGATAATGCTAGTGTATTTTCCAAAAGTTAAAGTTATGTCATTTGGAAGTGTCCGATCCCATGTTTTTGTTGGTATGCACCTGAAACGCGAAATCCTGTATGCATCATTAAGCTGCAGCAAGTCATTGAAATAGTCCTTATCTTTGACGTCCATGTTTGCTTGTATAGCATTTCCCTATAATTATTTAGAAAAAATACAAAATTATATGTGTGCAATGGATGTTAATACTGTATAAAGGTTTATGTTTGATAGGTTAATGGATATTACCTGTTTGTCTAGGAGAATGACACAAAAGTTTGATGCTACCTGTGTGACAACGTTTTTTGCCAGCCATTTTCGGTAGACTCGGGCTTCAATTGTTTGATTCAAAAGCGTTAGTTTGATGTCTGCAATGCTGACGGAGTTTGTTTCAACTAATGGCAACTTCCCTTTGTCTTTTAAAATCGTACTTGGGTCATTGGTTTCTGTCATTAGGCTGTGGTGTAGACAACAAATGCTTTTAGGCAAATTAAAAAGATAAAGTCTTATAAATATGACAATATATATGCATTAAGATGTAAACTATTTGATTATCAGAAGCATTAGGAAAATTTGAATATAAATACACTAACTAATAAGCACATATGTTCACATATATAGGTGTAAAATTCAGTAAAACCTGTGTGATTGCTACTGTTGATAGGAAATCCTTGTAGACTATGTTTTTTTGTCATATTCTTTGTGTCGTCTGCAGATTGTTTGATCAGTATTTTTAGGCCGTCAGGAGATGTAGCCCTTGATAAGGCTACATACAATTGGACATGTGCAAAAACAGGCTGAGGAAGGAAAATACCTATTCGATTAATCAATGGAATGCGTGGGAGGAAGACTTTTTCTGATATTCGTGTTCCAGTTATGATGCGCGCCTCAATTACTTTGCTGAGAAGTTGTGTGACAATTAGCCGAGTT
>BQNB010153292.1:0-15660 GCA_026074375.1 Tanacetum coccineum
CGTTTTGTTCAACAATTGGTTCTTCTAAATCAAAATTTTCAACAACCGGAAGAGTTTGTTGTTGACGACGTCTACGAGATTTCGAACGAGTGCGCATAAAAAGAAAAACTAACAATTAAAAAGCAAAACTTTACACTAATTAATTTTTTTTTAGCAATGAATTTTAACGGTTACACGAAAGAGACTTAAACCAATTAATCAACTACTTCACGGTAGCTCTCGAAAATTGTTTTTCAAGGTGAGCCGTACTTGGTAGAGACACAAAAGGCAAGTGTTAAATCTTTGATTACGAATTGGGAACAATTGCAAGTTCACCGGAAATTGAAATGATAATATCTCAATAGAATGTTGGTGTTTGATTACCAACTTTGTTTATTTTTTTAAAGGACAATTTTTATATTTTTTATTTTTTTTTATTTTATATTATCTTTTACTTATACTAAAAAGAAAAAGAAAATATATATATTTTTTACTTTTTAATTTTATAATAATAATAATTTTTTTTACTTTTGAATTTTAAAACAAGAATGAAACTTTCGAGGACGAAAGGATCTTCAAACCAAATCAACAAACACAAAACGTAAGAATCGTAAACACTAGTCCCCGACAACGGCGCCAAAAACTGATTCGCAAGTTTTACGTACCTATAAAATATATAATAAAAATACTACTTAGGTAAATTCCAACTATTCACCTTTAACCAAGATAAAAAGTTAAGACTTACAAAAATAATATATAAAATATATAATATACGTATGTTAAACCGAGTAAGTATGATCACCCGGGTCGTTATCCCCAACGACTAGTGAAATTGAAACCACGTTTTAAGTTCGGATCCTGATTTGAATGAAGCAAAGATATTTGATTTGGAAAGATTTAAAATGAACAATTAAATGATTACGGAAACGCAACTATTGAGCAAAAGGAATAAAATTTTACCCTAAAAATGTAAACTAAAATTTCACTAAAATAAAGAAAGAGTGCCGAAAATTATTAAAAATAAAAGCCCTAATTTTTATCTTTTTATAAAAGTTTAATTAAACTAATTAAAACTAACCATAATTATTAATTAAAACTTAATAAACTAATTAAAGACTAACTTAGGGACTAACTGTGAAAAAGACTTAAGGACTAACGGGCTAAAACATTTAACGGGCAAGGATTAACTGGAAAACAACTAAAACAGGAAAACTTACAGGAATGGTCCCTGAGGACTTACCCCGACAACAAACTAAGGACAGAATTAAGGTGAGATTTGAAAAGTGCTTATTATTAAAAACTTAAAAGAGCAAAGTTGGAGATTAAGCTATTATGAACAAGTTTAATAAAAGAACCTTGTGCTGAAAATCAATAATAAGCTCAAAAAAGAGCTTATCTTTAAGCTGTTTACAGAAAGTGAGGTTTTAGGCTTATTTTCACTTAAACAGCCATAAAATACTCAAATAAAGCTTAAATCTAAAAAGGAAAAGTAATCTAGAAAGCTTATGATGTGCTTATTCTAAAAATGAAAAGAAATTAAAGCTTAAACTACTTTTATGCTACTGAAATTGATCATGAACTAAGCAAACTCAGGAAATAAGCAAAGTAACACAAAATCCAAGTAAGCTAAAAAACCTTAATAAGCTAAACTAGACTCTAAAACTTTAAGGACTTATTAAACTACTTATAATCTATCTAATTAAGCTGTAAAATCTAGACTTAAAAGCTGAATTAACAAATTTAAATCCTAAAGATTCTAAGTACTGTTTTTGGAGTTTTCAGGTTTTTATGACTTTTTGACAGCTAAAGATCCCCCTCGACTAATTACCTCGAAAAGTAGCAAAGTGTTCGTCAAGGGGAACTAAAGAATCAATAGCTTCGACAAGTCCCGTTTTCACCATTTTTTATATGTACACTAACTATCCCTAATATTTTTGGATTTTTCTTTCTTTTTCTTTTCTTAACAACCTGTTTGACTTCCTTTATTTTATCAACATTGGGATCATAGAATGAGAAGCGTCCATAGAATAATCTACGGATGTCCTGACGGATAAATTCATCGTCCCCGATTTTTCACTAGATCCAAACCAAGCAATTAAACAAGATCATTTGTCAATATAAGTCTAAATGTTAAGCACTCATACTTATGACTTGTGAACTTTTAACTCCCAACATGGATATATGATTTAAATGTGTGTACTCATTTCAACTCAACCATAGATCAACTTATTTTCATAGTCGTAATTCAAGATGAATCAAGACTCAAAGCAACAACTTATTAGGACCTTGTAACTTGATTTTAAAGAGCGAAAATTTTAACTGTAGAACTTTTTTGCAACATCTTTATCATCGTAATCATAAGTTCTTAAAGCTAGGAATGCGTTGCTTAGTTTGAACACCTACCTAGGCCTCGCTCCCTAGTAGGATATCACAACCAACGACCGGTGTTCTTAGTTTGAAAACCCACCCCGTTGCTAGCGTAGTGGGATATCACGACACATCTTTTACTTGCTCTATATACTCAAATGTATGCTTCATTGGCATAATTTCAATATTCAGTGTCTTAGTTTGAACCCTCACCTAGACCTCGCTTTCCTGGTGAATAATCACAACACACCAAGACCAAGACAAGATAATCAGACACCAATATCCCCAGAAGTAAAGACGTCTTGTTGAACCCCCACCTCGTGTTTAGCGAGTGGGAATCACGACCACACTATTTATTGCTCCATATACTCAATTGTAATGACTCATTGGCATATATTTCAATAGTCATGGCATTTTTTGCATTCATATTCATTCATGCTTTCCTTTTGCATTTTAACTTTCAAATTACTAAGACAGAAAAACCTCGCTTTAAAGAATCAAGTTACAAATTTGAAGCTTTGTATAAAAACATCGATTGACTATAGTGAATTGAAATAACACTATGATTAGGTGGATTAAAAGCTAATGGGAGAAAAAGCCACAAGTTACTCATATAAGCTTTAGAAGAATCTTGCTTAGCACATAAACTTATATTTAACTCTATCACTTCTTGTTCTTTACTTTGTGAAAGCTTAGCCTACAATTGAGGAACTAGCTAGGGCTCAACACGCCCGATCGAGTCAAAAATTATTCTCATTCTACCCATTAGGAAAGTTGAAACTGTGACAAAAAAAAAAATTTCATTTTTTTGGTAATTTTGCAAAAATTTGGTGGTAAAAACGGGATTACATGATAACAACGGCTGCAGGCAAAAATCAAATCGAAGGATCAACCCCATACCAAGAACAAACATCGTCCTCGATGTTTATGAAAGGTGGCACCTACGTAATTCTAAGGCCGTAAATTAAGTGTGCCAAAAGACTAAAACGTTTAGTTGAATATATTTGGATACTGGGATTTCCAAAATGAAGCTAGGTGATGTGAAAACTCCTTGTGGATGAAGATAAACTGAGAGCACGAGAGTCGGTTCACAATCCTGGCAATCCTGGACATTAACAACAACAAACACGAAACACGGGTAATGGGAAAATATCTAGCCTTCCACACAACAAGAAAACACATATTATTTTTACACAATACTACTATAAGCATGGGGTGCCTCCCACGAAGCGCTTGTTTAAGGTCGCTATGCTTGACCCTCACCTGAATTTATTGGACATTTGGGATGTTTTGGAGATCCGGGACTAACCAATTGTGGTACGGCCCTATCCAAAGTAGTCTTAAACGATGACCAGAATCTCATTTGAATTTGGCCCGGAGTTTTGAGATAACTCGATGGTGCCGTACGGAAAAACTTGTGTGACAGTGAATGGTCCTGACCAGCGGGTTTTAAGCTTTCCTGAGAAAATCTTTAATCTAGAGTTAAAGATGAGGACTCGATCACCGGAGCTAAGTTAAAAACCGGTTCTTATTTTAGAGTCGTGAATCCCTCTGTCTTTCTTATAGATCATAGAGTTCTCATAAGCTTCATCACGGAGCTCAAAGTTCATTCAGTATGAACTTTCCTAGGTCACCACGATTTTCAGGTCAAAGTTTTGTATGTTTTAAAAGGCCCAGTAGCCTTTTGTTCTAACTCAATGGCAGATGGGCAAAGCCTTTTCCCGTAAACCAGCATATATGGACTACAATACCAATGGGTTGTTTTGTAAGCGGTGCTGAAAGCCCATAAAGCATCATCGAGCTTATCTGAACCAAGAGGGTCGTTCTCTCCTATTGATCTCCAATCAAAATTCTCTCAAACACACGATTGGATACTTCAACTTGCCACTTTTTGTGGAGATACGCGTGGAGAGAAACAATGAGTGACTCCGTATTTAGCCATGACCTTTGCAAATTGTCCATAATGCAAAATGGGTTCTGCATCACTTATAGATGCACGAGGGGCCCAAATCTGGCGAAAGAGAGATTAAGAAATTTTGCAAACAACTCGGCGGCATATGTGGGGAGCGCTTTTCTTCAACCATTTTGATAAATAATCAACAGCCACGAGGTATGTACTTTGTTGCCTTTGGATGAATTGGAATGGGCCCCATAAAGTCAAGCCCACCAGACGTCGAAGATTTCACAAACTTGGATGGATTTGTGGCATCTCATTCACGTTGCGAAAATTTTTCCTTGCGCTGGCAATGAGTTTTGCATTTTTAACCAACTCATGGGCATCTTTGTAGATGTGTCCAAAAGAATCCGGAATCGAAGACTTTTTCTTCTGTGTAGTTAGCACCATGATGTCCACCAGGTGGGGACCATCGGGCAAGCTTAAGATGTCATGGGCTTCTTCGCCAAAAACACAACGGTCGAATAACTTGATCCGCACAGATTAATAATAACAGAAAGTGGATCTTCCAAAATAATGCTTTACGTCTTGAAGAATTTCTTTTCTGCTGGGTTACATCCCTTTGAGCACAGAAATTTCCCGCATGGTAGTTGCGATGTCAGCAAAACCATGGGGTTACTAGTATCAAGAACAGCAATCAACCTAAGAGTTTCAAGAGGAAAACTTCATTTATTTCCTTTGGATCGAGTTCAATTCTCGTGAGGATCTCTAATCATGATAGATGCTCAGCCACTATGTTCTCAGCGCCTTTCGTGTCAACAACATCCAAGTCGAACTTCATTGAAGGAGCAGAACCCATCGGTAGCAATCTCGCCTTAGAATCTTTTCTTAGCAAAGAGATACTTGAGGGCGGAAAGTGATCCGTAAACACAGTGCATTTGTTCATGACAATGTAAGATGCGAATTTTTTCGAATGCGTACAACCACGGCTAACATTATCATTCTCTGTCGTAGGTGTAACGTGATTCGCCTCATCTCATAGTTTTAACTTGCATAATGTATAGGCCTGAAGTGTTCTCATGACGTTGCCCCAAGACTGCACCTAAGGCGAAAATCGCTTACATCGCACAAAAGTTCAAATGGTTTTCATTCAGTCTGGGCAATCAGGATTGGAGCCTCAGTTAGATTCTTTTTTGAGAGTGTAAATGCATCAATAACACTCTTATGGAAAATAAAACGGAGTCTCTTTTTCAAGCAAATGGGTCATGGGACGGGCTATTTTTGAGAAATTCTGGATGAATCTTCTATAAAACCCGGCATGCCCAAGAAAACTACGGACACCTTTTACAGTAGTTGGTGAGGGAGCTTAGGCGATAAGTCAATCTATCTCAGATTCAACAACCTCAATTCCTGGACTTTGAGATTTTATGTCCAAAACAACGCCCTTCCTTAACCATGAAATGGCCTTTTCTCCAGTTTAGAGCAAATTGGTGGTCTTCACACCGCTTAAGCATCTTTTCCAAATGAGGTTAAGAGGCATGCAGAGAAAGAACTTCCAAAAAACAAAAGTCATCATAAATTACTCCATCGTTTTTTTGATCATGTCCGTGGGAAGATTGTCCGATCATATCATCTCTGGAATGTGCCTGGTGCATTGCAAGAGCCAAAAGGGCATGCGGGCGTAAGGCAAAGGTTCCGTATGGCAAGTAAATGTGTCCATTTCCTGATCATTTGGGTTCGAGGGTATTGGAAAATAATCTGAGAAACCATCGACAAAACAAATATTCGTTTTCCCGCCAGCCTCTCGAAGCATTTGTCCATGAATGGTAGTGGGAAGTGGTCTTTTCGGTGGCTTCATTCAAGCTTTCGGTAGTCCAATGCATACCCGCCATCCCGTAACTAATCGAGTTGGATAAACTCATTTTGCTCATTCTCAACCTACGGTAAAACCACCTTTCTTTGGTACACAGTGTACCGGGCTTACCCAGGGACTATCCGAGATAGGGTAAATTAATCCAGCGTTAAGAAGTTTTTCAACTTCTTTTTTTATGACATCGTGGATTTTTGGGTTTACCCGTCTCTGATGTTGGACCGCTGGTGTGTAGTCCTCTTCCAATTAAGAATTTTGTGTGAGTACAAAAGACCGGGTCAATACCCTTGATATCAGGAGATTTCCAAGCGATGGCTCGCTTCTGGGACTGCAAACACCTTTATGAGAGCGGCTTTTTCCCTGGAACACCAAATCTTTTAGCAATGATGACTGTAACTTGTTGGTTACCCTCCAAAAATGCATATTCATTCGAGGTGGGAAGAGGTAAAGTCCCTGAGCCAGACCTCGAAAGTTCATCAATTGAGGTTTCATTGGTTTTTTTCGGGTTCACAAATCTTAAGTTCTTTTCTATCCCCAGAGAAAAATAATTTGCATGTTGGGAGTGGGTGATAAGGGCTCACTAATTTAGGGATTAGCTTCGAGAAAGAAGAATGTACTTCCCGAGAATCACATTCGGCATCATCAATTCCCTGAGTTAGTATGAAGCATCAGAAAGTTCAGCCTCGTTTCTTCAAGAATGAAATCACTAACCCTCGAATGGAGTGAGGGTGGAGAAGTGTATCCAACAATTGGCGTTCAAAGGAGGAGTGGAATTTTTATTTGCTAATACTATTCCTGGAAGAGAAACCTAAAACCCTCTTGAGAATATTCCTCACAAGTTATATAATAAAGGTCGACTTTGTTAACTGATTCTATGGCATTGTAGGAGAATTTTTTCGTATCTCCTACTTTGAAAGTCACGGATTGGTCATCAATGTCCCTTAAGGTCATTTTTCACCCGTGCACAATCAATCCAGGCTCTTTGCCGTTCTTAAAAATGGCTTCCTAAAATCAACGGACTCTAGGGTCTGCATCATAGTCAACTACCACAAAATCGCTGGAAAGTGTAGAAGGGTCCAACCTTCAACAAAAACATCTTCGGCTATGCCGTGGAGTAGAGATTATCGAGGGTCCGGACTAACTCGAGTTATTATCCTAGTTTTGGTCAGTCTTTGGAGATTAAGCTTTTCAAAGACTAAGAGTGGCATTAGATTGATGCTTGCACCGAGATCGGCCAGGGCCAAGCATTCATCCAACTCTGGAAAATCACACGGTATCAGAAATCTACCCGGGTCTCCTAATTTCTCTGGGAAATGTCTTTAGGATGACGGCCGAGCAATTTCATTAACGGTGTTATGGTTAATTCCAAGATTTGTCTTTGTTATTCAAAAAGCTTCTGAACATCGGTGCATAGTAGGCATGTGCACGAGAGCATCCGCGAAGCTCAGTCGAAGTGGAGATTCCCGAAAAATTTCATAAACTTTCAAAGCAAAAGGTTGTCCTTTTTCGCGTTATTTATCTCCTTGTTATACCCTAGATGGATATGGTAAAGTCGCTTTGGTTCTCTAGGCATGACAACTGTTTATACAACTTGGACTATTGAGGATTGGACGTCTTTGGTACATTTCGGTTGGGAAGCACCGTTCCTTTGTCCACCTCGGTTTCACTTCCCACCACCGGGGAGGTGAATTTGAGGTCATTATATGAAGACACCGCTTCTTCTGGTGTGATTGCTTTCAATTCACCCTTCGGGTTAGCATGGAGTTGCTAGGAGAGAACCCGACTTTGAATAGAACTTGGATGGAATTTAATGATTTTGGTGAGAAGTCCGGTTATGTTGACATTTGGTTTAGCATTTTTTGCATAACCGATCATTAGCTTGACATAGCTCTTAAAATTAGTTTTTGACACACCCCGAAGCATTGATGACTAGCTTGGAGTACGCTGGTGTTGATTAACCGGGGGTTGATACATTGGGGCTTGTTGTTGAACCTGGGGTCGTTGGATTTGACCCTGGTTGTAGCCATTCCCACGGTTTTGGTTTTGGTTCCAACGATTCTGATTGTTGGCTTGGCTGTTGTGTTGCATGGGAGGAAAACCGGGTGGTCTGATTTGGTTTGCCATCGGTGGCGGACGGTAACCGGAATTTCCTTGGTTGAAATTTGCTGCGGCTGCTTGCGAGACGTATTCTTGGATGTTATCTCGGTAATTGTTGCTATCGGTAGCCGGACAATTACGATATGAGTGGGCACCACCGCAGGTAACACAACTTTGCTCAACCGCTTTTACGGGAGCTGGACCTTGGAACCTGGGATTCTGCTTGTCGAGAAGTAGAGCTCTAACCATATCTTTCAATTCAGCAACATCGGGAGATACTCCGGAGGTGGAAGCGTTTGTACTTACTTTAGCAACAATGGCTTTGCTTCGGGAGTGACGAACTTTGGACTTGCTCTCGATGATGCTTGAGCAATCAGCGGGCCTTTTGTCCAAAAAGTTACCACCTGCGGCGGAGTTCAAAGAGTCTTGATCATTAACATTTAAGGCATTGTAAAATGTATCAAGTTGGGGAAGTTCCGAAATCACGATGTGGACCAATGCCCCAGGAGAGATTCTTTGAATCGATCCAAGCCACATAAACGTACTCATCAAATCTTTTGTTTGAAATTGGCAATTTTCAGTTTCCGAAGATTTGTCGTTTTAGAAGGTGGGAAGAAACAATTGATAAATTTAGCAACGAGGTCATACCATGTCCTGAATTGATCGAGGGGGTCTTTCTCAAGCCATATCCGGCCTGTCCCCCATCCCCCCCCTCCGAGAGAGAAGGAAAAAGCAATCAACTTAATTGATGTGGTCCGGGACATTAGGATATCTCAAAGTAGAGGTGATTTTATTGAAGTAACGAGGTGGCATGTGGTCTCTTTGTCATGGTCCGAATAGAACTGCTTGTTCTGGACAAGAGTTAGTAACCCATGCTGTATCCTCAAAATTTGCTGCCGATCGATATTCAGGAAACAAACAATTAGCTCCCTCTGTAATCCATCGGTGGGACCTGGAGCAATTCTGCCCGTCACTCAGTACGATTATCGGCCGATCGTAACTATGGAGAAATTAGTTATTTGGTTTTCTCAAGATTGGTTGATTCAAGAGAAGTTTGTCGGCTTGTTTGTTGTCGACGTTTACGGGCTTAGAGAACGAGTGCCATGCACAAAATAGAAATTTTAAAAAGAAATTTACACTAACTTTTTTTTGGTTTTTATGAATATTCACAATATGATTCTAACGGACAATGAGATTAAGACAACTTCAACCAAATAATCTACTTACTTACGGTAGCCTCTCAAAATCATAAACCACAATGAGCGAGGAGTAGGAAATAGCGCGAAGCTTATTTTCTCCTTTCGGGTCGTTAGTTCTTAGGAACAACCCTCCTTATAGCCCACTTGTATGTTTGTTTAACTTTTCAAGTTGAGCCGTATGTCGATAAGAGACACAAATGGCAAGTCATTTAATCTTTTGTCGAGTTTGGGAACAAGTAAGTAATCCACCGGAATTATTTAATAATACCTCAGTTGAGAAATATAAAATTTGGTATTTTTTACCAATTGTGAATATTATTTCTTTTATTGAAAATGTATTATTATATTTTTGGTTTATATTCTATTGTTTTTAGATGATAATATACTAATAAAAGAAACTGAAAATATATTTTGTACTTTTAATATTGTTATTAACCAAGAAAATATCCAACAGATTTAAACACAAATTGTCAATAAAGTAGCGAAGAATCTTTTCACCTCCCCGGCAGCGGCGCCAAAATTAGACTCTCAAAATCGATCCTATATACTAAATATCTATATATCATATATATATATATATATATATATATATATATATATATATATAAATATAAATAAACACAAGGATCAAGATTCGCGAGAGCAATGTAAACCGGAAGCAGTATAGAGTGTTCCCGGGTCGTTATGTCCCAACGAGGCTAGAAATGGAAAATCGAAAGACGATTGATGATTTGTGTTTGAATATGACAAGGAATGATTTGGTTGCTAATACTGATAAGCAAAAGCACATAAAAATGAGCAAAGAAAATAAGCTGAATAAGTAGTTAAAGCTAGGAAATGGTAAAAACCTCACTAAAACTTAAGCGTTTAAAACTTTTATACTAAGACACAAATAAGCTCAATTAAGCTTAAGATAAATCAAATAAGCTAAGCTAACTTCTAAATAAGCTAATTCAAAAAGCAATTAAGCTAAATTAAATAAGATAAACTCAACAGAACTAACAACAGTACTACCAGTATTAACTAACAGTATTAACTTGAAGTTAGTACTGCTAGTTATAAGTTAGTACTGTTAGCCTAAGTTAGTACTGCTAGGCTAATAAAACACAAAGAAACAATAAATAAGCAAACAAGCTAAAACAGAAGTTTAATTACCCAAAATAAGCACTTAAGCATAAGGATAAGCAAACAGAATAGACTATAATGATAAATAAGCTAGAAAACTAAAACTGATAAACTATTGAAAATACTTTGAAAAGGGAAATAAGCTTAAGATAAGCTTACTCCTAAAAACAGTAAAGGAGAATGGTTTAATCTACTCTAAAAAGCTAAGGAAATCTTAAATAAGCAGAAATAATAAGCTGGTAAGCTAAAATGAACCACCAGTACTAACAGCTTTAACTAACAGTACTAACTTGATGGTTAGTACTGGTACTATAGTTTCGTACTGTTAGTGAAAAATAGCAAAAATGAACTAGCAGTACTAACTAAAGGGTTAGTACTGTTAGTTCAAAATTCCCCTTAAAGTTTCCACAAATCATTTTTCTTTCATTATTAAGCTGATTTGGTCCTTAATTATTAAAAACAGATTGTTAAATAACAAAATAGAATACTTATAAACAGGTTTTAGTCAAGAATAAGCACTAATAAGCAGTTCTAACCAGAACATAAGAAAGCCAATAAAAAGAGAAACTTACATCACCCTTGCTCAAACCAAGTCCAAACAATGATCTACAAGCTCTATCTTTCATAAAACAGCTAGTGAAGAGTCCATAAGCCCATCCAGAACTGGCTTATCCATCATAACATAAGCTGTGGTATATTTGAGATGATATTTGTATTTTTTCTCTTAACTACTTAACTTTTTATTTTTACTAATGAAAACACTTATAAGTAAGACAGTGTGATAAGCTTTTTGAACACAGCAGAACAATATGATCTAATAAACTTAACACTGGTAAAGTAAATGACTTAAAACCTCAAACTTGTATTAAAACTTGAAAGTGTTACAAAACTGAAAGTGAAAGCTGTAAATGACTTAAAACAAACTGAAAGATAAGCTAAATTATTTTTAAGATTAAAAACTAACTAGTTGCCTCAAAGGCTTACAAAAGTTCTATTTATAGCCGAAGTCTTCCTCTCTTGGACTTGCAGCTTGTGCTTCTTTTGGAGAGCAAAAACGAAGTGTGCTTGTTGTGTGAGGGGATTCTAAAGCAAATCCCAGCCTTTAATTTCATTTGTGCTTCTTTGGAGTCAATCTCAGCCATTGAAGATACTTGGGAAAGGTGAGGGAAATGCCAACATGGCGTTTTATACAAGCTGGGGGAGGGGGGTAGTAGGGTTGGATGAAATGATTTTTGCTAGGATTTCGAGTGGTTTGCAGGGGAAAGGTATGGGACGACATCCAAGTTGTAACTGGGTTTTTAGGGGCGGGAAAGAAGGCTTTTTGGGGAAGTAGCAGTTTTGTCTCCTCAAGTTGTATAACTTGAATGTAATCTCTACCCGGTTTTCAATTATAGTCCCTCAACTTGTTATTTTAGTAATACAACTTGAGGTTTGGCAATTATAGTCCCTTAAGTTGTATTTTCTTCACTTGGATGACTTAAGATTTTGTCCTTTTCATTCCGTGCTTGGTTTTGTTTCTTTTCTTGAATATCCGTTTCCTGCATAATACAAAAGCAAAACATACAAATACAATGTATTTTCGGTACGTTTTTAGTCATTTAAGTCCGTTTTTAATGGAACAAGGTATGTGTAATTAAGCACATACCAACTACCTCGTCTAGAACCCGGGTCTTGGAATCTGTCCGTAAAGTGCCTTCTAAACTCTTGTTTAACAAGATCAGGTTCGACAATCCAATCACCATCTACCATTATACCTTTAACTAAAAGGATTATGGCACGCTTTTGTTAATAATAGCATGAAAAGTATTGAGTTCTCGTCCCCACTCAATTGCCCATCGAATTTCGCCTTTTGCATGATATCACGGTGTTAGAAGATTGAACAATCGTGAAATTGTTTCAAACTTCCAAACGAGACAAAAGAAATGTCGTCGTGACTCCTCTTTGAGCTAACACTTTAATACAATGGGGGGTCATACAATTTAGATTTAAATCTTTAGAAAGACCTACCTGATGTCTTTGAAATCCAAAGTCCATGCGTCGAATCTCTTCTTCAACATTTGAAGCTTTTTTTAAACCGAATCATACATTGGAATCATCATAGAGTAAAAGAATTCCAAGAATTTGAGACCAAGTCAGGAATCCAGAAGCTCAAGCCAAGCGTGATAAAAAACGGAAATGGAGTAGGGGCCAAAATCAGGAAAAAGACTTCCTAGTAAATAGGCCTGTGGTCTGAGAGGTGACGATCCAGACAGATAGCCGAAATGAGAGGAAAAGCTAAAAGTAAACCATTTGACATAAGAAACCTATCTAATTTACTCATCTTAGTAGCCGAAGGATGAGCCCGTGTGAAAGAGAATCCTTCCAGCTGGATATCGTTTAAACCCGAATTAGAAATAAAGGAATTAAACGCGTTAGCTCCATGACTGCTAAAAACCAATCCCCAACCGTTCCTCAATACATCTAACTTCGTTAAGTCCCCCCTAATTAAACTTTCTCCATTCCAACTAGTGATAAGCGGAATCGGAGATAACTCCACAACATACAGTTAGGTGAAACAGATTTGGGGGGCATAGACCGGAATAATTAATAACTTCTGATTGTTCGGTATCCACGTCCCATACAAAGCTATAAAATTATCAGATATAGTATGATGATCCTTCTTGAAGAAATTAGTATCCCAAGCGCAAAGAATACCACCTGAATTGCCACTAGCCTCACTGTTAGCCTCAATTTATTGAGTCGAACAAGGAAGCTCGGTCACTCTACGATGGAGCTTCGGTCTTTAATTAGTTATTGTTGTAACAGGATAATATCGGGAATCGGGCTCGATAGCTAATCTAATATTGTATATGTTTTGGGTTTAATCCCAAACAAAACCCGAGCCCGGGTCCTAGTTAAATATCCCGCGCGTCACATTAAATGTGTAGGGGTATATATATATTTAGATATTTTCTAAATATCTAAATATATATAGATATTTTCTTTTTAAGAAAATATCTAGTTTTTTATAAATCAATATATCTTTTTTCTCTCAACTCTCTCTCATCTCTCTCTCTTTTCGAATCTCTCTCTCTCTAGTTTCTTGCTTCGTGGTTCGGGTTATGAAGTGAAAGTGGTAAATCGGAACCTACACTTGATCAATCGCCTCAGGAGGATAGCGTTGGTTTTTTTTTTGTTGTTGTAAGCCTTTTGGATTCGGTCGGCAGTTGGTGTTGGCTTCATCACTCGGACAATATAACATTTTTTCGTGGCTTAGTTGTTGTTGGAAAATCACTCGCTTCAATGGTGAATACTCGGTGAAAACTAGAACAACCGAAATCGAGCTGGAAAAAGTTTTAACGAATCGAACGAGTGGAAAATCGCTTGGAACGAGACGAGTGAAAACGTGATCGAACGAACGTGATCGAAACGAGCGTGAATCGAACGATGCGTGGATCGAACTACGGTTCGAACGAACTGATCGGAACGGAAGACGTGGATCTAATGAGCGTTGGAACAGACGACGTGAACGAACTAGCGATCCGAGAACGAGCGGATCCATACGAGCGATCGAACGAGCGGATCGAACGAGCGATCGAACGAGCGATCGAACGAGAGGATCGAACGAGCAAATTTTTTTTGGACCGAACGAAATTTTTTTTGAAATTTTGCGTGACGAAAAGGGTTTCAGTAAAACGGCCATAACTTTTGATCCGTAACTCCGTTTCAGGCCCGTGAGCTCTCAAATCGAAGAGAAAAACGAGACGGATCACGCTGTAACCACCCTTTGGCAGGTTAAGGATTTTTCAAGGCCCAAAAAGCTTGTTTTCAGTGATTTATTGACATTTTTCAGTTTTTTCTGGAATTTTTGGCCGCTGATTCCGCATCAAATCATTCACGGTTTTCTATTGATTCTGTAAAATCCCGTTAATTCATTTATCGGTTTTAATCATAGACGTGTAAAATCCCGTGAACGTGAATTGCTTACAAAACCACAACTTCAATCACAATATCCACTTAAGATCCAACAAAATCTTTCACACTTCATAATTCATAACTATTCATTCATCATGTCTACTCCAGTTAACACATCCTCCACAGATAGCCAAATGCATAACAATATAATGGCAGCTGGTTCAAAAGAGCGTCCACCGATGCTTGGACCAGGGAGATATTCTCAGTGGCATTCGCGTTTTCTACGATACCTTGACACTAAATCGAATGGTGAATATCTGAGGAAGTGCATCTTTGACGGTCCATATTTACCTACGAACGTACTCATTGCAGCAGTTGAAGCAGCAGAGAACATTCTACCAGTAGCTGCACATGAAGAAGTAGAGACAATACACAACATGACAGCAGAGAACAAACTTTACTTTCAAGCTGAAAAGGAAGCTATTTTCTTGATTCTGACTGGTATTGGGGATGAAATTTACTCAACTGTTGATGCATGTAACACAGCTAAGGAGATGTGGACAGCCATTGAAAGGCTACAACAAGGGGAATCGTTGAACGTACAAGATGTGAAGACCAATCTATTTTGGGAATTTGGGAAATTTACTTCTAGAGATGGAGAATCCATGGAGTCTTATTACTCCCGGTTTTATAAACTGATGAATGAGTTGACAAGGAACAACTTGCAAGTTTCACCAATGCAAGTGAATGTTCAATTTCTTCAACAACTTCAACCAGAATGGTCAAGATTTGTGACAGTTGTCAAGCAGAGTCAAGAAATAGACACGGTCTCATATCACAAGCTGTTTGACGTTCTGAAGCAGTTTCAAAACGAAGTTAATGATATCCGTTCTGAGAGATTAGCCAGAAGTGCAAATCCATTAGCACTTCTTGCGGCTGCTCAACCATATTCAGATAACTACTATCAGGCACCAAAACCTCAAAGATCGAATGCACCATCATACAAGCAATCTTCTTCCACACGATCAAGTGCAACTACCAGACACAAAGGCAAAGAGATCGCCAAACCAGTTACTCCTCAATCTGAGTCCGTTTCTGAGGAAGACAGTGATCCAGAACAAGCTCGGAGGGATAAGGATATGCAAAAGAACTTGGCACTCTGATAAGTGCTTAATTACACATATCTTTTACCTCTAAAAACGAGCTTAAATGACCAAAAACAGACAAAAACTGCC
>BQNB010153293.1:1333-14750 GCA_026074375.1 Tanacetum coccineum
TCATTTTTCTATAAAAATATTCAATTGGGAATACCCGATACCCGCGGGGAAACCCGAAAAACCGATGGATAATATTAACCGGGTACCCAACGGGTAATGGGGCGGGTACAAATGTGGATATTATAAACGGGTGCGGGTACGGGTACACTAAAACCCGCCCCGAACCCGACCCGTTGCCATCCCTAAATAAGACCCTTCACGATTTTAAACACATTTTATATGTGTTTAGACTTTGATCAAATATTATGGGCAAATGGATTTGCGGCTATTACTCTAACATGTGTGTGGTCTCAAGTTGTGTTATGTGCAAAAACCTTTGAAGAGGTCACGCCAACATCCTATAAAGGGAAGACTTTATCTGGCTTAAGTCTGTGTGGTGATGAGTGCAAACCCCGCGAATTAGTAATACAATGTGTGAAAAAACATGGTAAAGAAAAATGATAAAAAAATGTAAGCAATATTATCTTCTAAGGAATATGTAAAATGTGTCATGCTCTTATTTGCATGAACCCAACTTGAACCTAAGTTTGGCACTTTCGTTATTATAGTATGTAATTATGCATCAATCTCAATGGTTACAAGTCAAAGCAACCTAATTTTTTAAGAAATTTTGCTTACACCTAAAAAATACAAGCAAGATGCAAAAGCAACATAACATAATTCCAACACAAATCTAACAACTATTGTAAAAAAAATCATTTTTAGGCTAAACATGTCATAATTGTAAAATAAAAAAACCCTAATCCCTCTGGCGATATGCCGCCTCCTTTTCAAATTGATCTTGTCTACTACCTCTCTTGTGTGATGATTGTTATAACCCTTGTTTATTGAGATCGTCACTTGTTGATTTGATCTCTAAACGAGCGAGTTAGACGATTTCTCACCATGAGAGCATAGGGTTAAGATTAATTTTCTTTTGTTTTATCTTCGCCTAGGGTTTCCTTTATATCTCTGTTTCCAATTGGTGTCTGTTATTCTTTCTTTGTCATTTTCCTATTTCGTCCTTTTTTGGGTTAGGGCTTCGTTTTCCTATTTCACTTTTCTCTAGGTTAAGGTTCCAACTGTGGTTTATTATGGGAGATCGGAAATCTAATGAAGACCAGGTGCAACAAATCTCGACATCTATTTATGTTATGAATTTCCCAGAACATTTTTCTTCTCGTGATCTTTGGAAAAAATGTCAAGAATATGGTGGAGTGATCGATGCTTATATTTCTAACAGGAGGTCAAAATCAGGTGATAGATTTGGATTTGTACGTTTTAGTCATATTAAAGATGTGGATCGGTTGGTAAAAAATTTATGCGCATTATGGACGGGGCGTTTACGATTGCATGCTAATGTTGCTAGATTTCAAAGACCTCCTTTAAACAAAGCACAGTATGTTAAAGGAACTAATGTTGGTTATAAGCCCTCCGTTGGAGTGCCTAGTAACAGTAGGGGCTTTTTTGTGGGTCAATCTTCATATGCAGGTGCTGTTAAAAATAATGGGGAATATAAGCAGGTTGTAGAGGTGGACTCTAATCCCTCTTTAGTGCTTGATGAGTCTTGTATTCTAGAATATGACTACTCATTAGCTTTGAAGGGGAAAATATCGGATTTTGGTCTACTTACTAATTTGAAGACGGTCTTGATCAAGGAGGGTTTTGATAACTTTAACCTTAAATACTTCGGAGGATTTTGGATCCTTATTGAATTTCGTACGAAGGAATCGTTGGAGAATTTTAAATCTCACGTTGGAGTTGGTTCGTGGTATTGAAGTATTAATCCAGAATTTTTGAAGTATTTATTTATTTGCTACTTTTATTTAATTGGTTGAAAGAGTCATAGGCCATGTTGGCCACTTTCCCATTTTCTTAGCATGAATAACGGCTGTTAGTTTGTTACCTTATTTCCAGGAAGTTTTCTAGTATAAGTAGGAGTCATGGTTTCTATTTGTTCGGTGTGTTATTGAGTCACTGGAATAAAATCAGAAAATTGCCCCATCTCTCTTCCAAATATTCTCTTTGTTTTTTGCTATTTCCACAGTTCGTAACCCATTTGAAGGGACCTGATTCCAACACGTGGTTTTCTTCTTTAGAATATGCATCCAACAATTTGGTGATTGATGAGAGGGTTGTTTGGGTGG
The DNA here is from genome assembly GCA_026074375.1 of Tanacetum coccineum. Taxonomy (NCBI): domain Eukaryota; kingdom Viridiplantae; phylum Streptophyta; class Magnoliopsida; order Asterales; family Asteraceae; genus Tanacetum; species Tanacetum coccineum. Next base: position 3,460 of record BQNB010153293.1, read on the forward strand.
ACATTGAAGGAGTTCCTATCAAGATTTAGACGAATAATACGTTTAATAAAATTTCTTTTAAATGGGGTGAGTTATTATTCGAGGAGGATAGAAAGAATACGTCTTTGTACAGTAAGGGAATATGTATCAAGACTAAGATGGAACAAAACATTTTTGAGACTTTTAAGATCATTGTCAAAGGAAAAATTTATTGGATTCGTGCTAAAGAGGTTAGTGGGTGGATTCCTGATTTTCTGGAAGAAGATGACGAGGAGGATGAGTCCGATGATGATCGATACATTAGATAATGAGTTTGATGAAGACAAAAACGAAGATGATTTGCAAACTCATTCTGTCAATGAATGTAATAGTGATGCGATTCCAGACAAGATTTTTAATGAGAGTTAACAAAAGGAACATATACGACAAAGAGATCCCAGACGGCTAACTGAGTCATTGTTATACTAATTTCTCAGACTATTCCATGGGCTTATTCGAAACTAAAAAGACTAATAAGCTCACTTTTTAGAGCTAATCATCCATAGCTCATTACCTTAAGTTGATGAGCCATAAATTAAAAAGCCTAAACAATGACCTTATTAACTTTTCTAGAAGCCCATAAGCTCAGAAAATAAGCTTTCTGTATTAATATCATCTTTTTTGAAATTTTAGAGACCGTGAGTATAAAAGTGTAGCCTGGCCGAACAGAACCCGTCTGACCCATCCTATATTTACCCAATCTGAAAATTTTAAAAAACATGACCATATTGCCACTAATTTCCGAATAGAACAAAAGGTTGGTAGCTTTATCATGTTTACAAACATTTCTAACACTATGTTAAATCGAAGAGTAATTGAGTGATTAAGCTTTTAGTAATAGAAAATGGGAAGTGGAAAGCCAACATACCATTTCAGTCTATTTGTGGAAAAATCAAAAGGTCTCTTAGGACCTCCATGGTCAACATATGCATTATTCACGCTTCAACTGAAACAAACTTTAAGAATCAATTTAAAAACTACTCGATTACTACCTCATAATTGTCTTGCACAACATAGAGTGGTGCGGAAATATGTCTTTTTACAGCTTCTAAATGATATTTTTACAGCGTTTTTACAAAGAATTTATGGATATGTGTACCTGCATTAATCCTTCGGTTTACGAATTTATAAGGCATACGCTGTTGGTGCATTTGCAGCACGTGCAATTAGAGCTAGCAAAAATGTTAAACCCTGCATTTCCACACGTACTATAAAAGCGCGACTCCATGAGCATTGATCAGACTTCTCATCAGTATGTGCTTGTAGGATTAGCTAACTTGCCAATAAGGAAAGTGAACCGAAGACGGCTAGATCCAACTTGACCGCCAAAACATCGTATAACCTGATACATGTAGGACATATAAAAAACCGAACAGACATATAAAATTTGGACCGGTATCCATAAGCTCATAAAATACCCATTTGACAAAGAGGCCGTTTGAATTCGTCGACCGGTCACTACTATAAGAACACAAACGTGCAACTGTACATCTAATGATAGGCTGATATAAGAATAGTAATCGGTGTTTGAACGTGCCTGATATAATTATTTGATTAATCCTTCTTAAGCAATACTAAGTGTCAATACTGTTGTGATAAGGTGATGATATAAGTGTCATTGTGATACTTGAGACACTAACTGATTATAAACAATGTTACCTTTTGGAGGAAGCGCTATTGATCACTTGATCCTCACCGTGCCCATTTTGACCCGTTACCCTTCCGACTACTCCGCCAAATCTTACCATAACTGATGTAATAAAGCAACTCTAAAATGTCTCCAAAGTAATGAAATAATATAAAACAATAAACAATCCAATATATTAAGTGTATATTTCATTTAAATTGTAAGTTTCAAAATGTAAGAAACTGACTTGTTATATATGAATACATTAAAGTGACTAATTCACTAAAAAAGTACTTGGCGGATTTAAGGATTGAACTTCAAAGAAGTGAGATGGTTCAAAACTGTAGAAGTTCTATTTCTTACCTGCAAGACCAACGAACACATTATCTTAAACTTGTTAGATATGTGTGAATTATTATACAAAAAATCACAAACATAAAATTTTAGATGTTGCCAGAGTTTAGAATGGGCACAAAAATAATAAGTCAGTCAATGTTAATCCATGGGTACCGGGCAACGCATCATTCGGCACTAAAGTTGACATTATTAGTAGGTGTTTGGGCTAGCCTATTTTGAGCTTTGTATCTACATTATTAGGACGTGGAGTATATTATATGTTGTTAGAAGGCACTGTTAATGCATAAGCTGTATGGACATTTTAGAAAACCTATTATGGAGTATCTTCTAATAACGTGTAAGCTAATTGGTTGCTTCAATAAACTTTACCCAAACACCCCCTACGACCCCTGATAAGTAAAATCCCAAACACACCATTCCCCCTATCGTGAATGGTATCAACACCTGGTTGCCACACTTTCGCCGGTATGGACGACATCTCATTCAACGAAGAAGACGACCCTTCTCCTTTTTTCGCACCACCCTAATACCATAACCAACCAATTACCTCATTAAAAACCCCAACTTTTTCCACAAAACACACAAATTAAACACCTTTCAACCAAAATAGCATAAACAACAATAAACTAACAAAAATTAGTGTTTTTAATAATTTTTTAACAACCCAGAACTGTAAACACACTTTCAATTAACACTCAAAACAGTACCTTGTTCTTTCGTTTAGCTTTTTTGGGGTTTTTCAAGCTACGTGGCATTTTTTGATTTGGGGCAAAAAGGGGATGTTATAACAGGACCCCTAATAAGCTTAGTAACAAACCTGATAAGCTTTAGCCCAACTTCACTTTCTAGTGATGGAACATAAAAGTTTCGCTTTCAAATTTCTGCCAAAAGTAGCAAACCTGATAAGCTTTAGTCCAACAAAATACTCAAAATTACTAAAAATTAAGACTAAATTGGATGAAAATTAGGGTTAGTGCGTTCCGCACAATCAAAAATTCATGAATGAATTAGATACAATCTTTAATCTTATGGTGTTGGATGTGGAATATTGAATGACAGGAAAGTCATACAGCCTCAATGGTTTTGGATGTGGAATATTGAATGACAGGCAAGTCTACAGCCTCTAAAAAACCCGAGTTTGGAAGCGATATTGAATGAGAGGCACATCAAAAGGCTCTGAAAACAGACGGATAGTTTATGGCTTTTATTAGCCTGAGTCATAACTAGTCAAAATTAAATTACTTGTACTGAATCTTTATATAGATATATAGATAGATATACATCTGTTTCTATGTATGAAAGAAATGTATGCATTAGACAAAGTAGGTATTTTATCCCACATCAAATAAGAGTAGAAAATAGCTCCCTTATAAAAACAAAGCGCCAGAAGACTCTGAGTGATCACTCTCTATTAGCAGACTTGGGACATAATTATAGTGATCGTTAACTCAAGGTTTAATATTTCTTTTTCTTACAAACGAGCATAATCGAGCTTATGCCAAGTAAAAAAGTAATCGAGCTCGAGCTTGTAAACGAGCCTTTGGTAAAAATCTTAAATAAATAAACGAGCCACGAGCTCGAACTTTTTTTTTGGTAAAAATGTGAATTATATTACCATAATGAGACAATTACAAACTTACAAAGGGCATTGGACAACTACCAATCCTTTATACAACCAATGGAAACAAAAATCTAACTAGAGTTCGAACTTGAGCAACAGAAAAAACTTGATCTCGAGTTCGAGCTAGATTTTAAAAAATCATTCGAGCTCGAGCAGAGCATTAGTTAGTCAAGCCCAGCTCGAACAGCCCTAGTTTTGCGTAAAGTCGACTTTTTTTTTCGGGTAAGCAACGTTTATATATCAAGTTTCTCATGGTAGACTAGAGTAATCAACGCTAGGATGAGTCGTATACGAGGATGTGCAAGGTGTGCTATCACATAGGGCCTCATAAATTTAGGGGCCTCATAAATTTCACTTTCAACAAAAAATATTAACCTAATATAATTGTATGTAGTAAATATTTGTTAAATTTAAAGCTAGCTCATTAAAAATGTTATGCTTTTTGTTTAAAGGGCTAGTATAATACATCTTTAATCATCATATTTTGTTATCATGTAAGATTTTGCACAGGGTATCCGCTAGCTTAGCTACGACGTCACTGACTATGATCTAAAGAAATCATCAAAAATGCTTTGGCTCGGTTGATAACCATTTTCGAAAAACTTATGAGCCCACTGAAAAGATTTTGTGGATAAATGTCAAAGATTCGAGTCTCGGCTCCTGCCCACTCCAATTGATGTCGCACTATGTGATGGGTTATATGTTGAATTTGCGTCATTTAACCAGAGCATTAAGTTCTATTTTGTGGATATTATAATGCAAAAAGGAGAAGTTTGGGATAAATTTGCGGAACCAAATAAGATTGACTATACCTCACTAGTGTATAATCTAAAAACCTTATATTTCATTGTTATTCCCGTTAGTCCCTGACGTCTTAATGCCATTTCGTTGGTATGGTCTTTCTAAAGCTCTAAAGCTATACTATATGTGGGCAACGTTATTCCATTTCAAAACAAAAAGGTGGCTTACTAGAGTATGAGTGGGAGGTAAATAAACAACTCATGTTATAAAAAAAATGTAGACACCTTACATGTGTTAGATATGTTTTCTTGATGAAAAGTTGTTTTTCATCCCACAAAGGTAATTGAAAGAAAACGATGGTAGCTTATATATTAAAGTTATGTTCATTAATCAAGTTAAAATTAGTATTATGTTATTGTTTCGTGATTCCATGTCTTGATTAATAAATCCGTACATGTAATTTCAAGACGATAACTTATATCATTAATTAATTAACTTTTTTTTTCATGATATTCAGAGCTAGAGGTTTTCTATTTGTTGGATTTATAGCATCAAACTTTAATAAGCTTATACTGATCGTAACGGAATTTAAAGTATCCGATTTCATGAATATTTTGAACGTTAAATCACCTCTTTAACCACCTCCTGGATTATATTGATCATTAATTAATTAACTTTTTTTTTCATGATATTCAGAGCTAGAGGTTTTCTATTTGTTGGATTTATAGCATCAAACTTTAATAATACTGATCGTAACGGAATTTAAAGTATCCGATTTCATGAATATTTTGAACGTTAAATCACCTATTTAACCACCTCCTGGATTATATTGATCGTAACGGAATTTAAAGTATCCGATTTCATGAATATTTTGAACGTTAAATTACCTCTTTAACCACCTCCTGGCTAACATTTGTGCTACTTTAAGTCAACATCGTAACTTCGCTGCAATTGTTTCAAACCTCTATTCTTAATCTACATATGGAAAGTCTATGGTGCATCAAGAGGAGTTCGCATCCACTATTATCAACCACTATTTATAATAGTGAAACCCTAATACCCTAAACCCACAAACCGAGCTTGGGCCTATTACATAAATAACTTTGACTAACAACTTTGACTAACATTAATTACTTTGACTAACACTAACATATATCCTCTAATACTTGCTTGAATAATTCCTCATGTTAGACACCTTAAACAAAGAAAACATATAACCTATTTTCTCAAAAATCACACATCTTTGCCAGGTTGCAATTAGTCTCGATGAAAGTGAACAAAGTAACAATATCGCATGACTCTAGTATGCTTTCCAAAGTGCTTTACGCATTAACATCTTGTCCAAACTCACAACTCCGTCACGTGTCATTGCAAACATGGACACACTAATGCACGGGGCTGATTTTTGACTTCACTTTTTCCAGTCATCTAGTCCCTCATGGTTTATCTTTCAAAGAGGACAATGCAAATAAATTGAAGTGAAAATGTGGAATAAGTTTGTTCAAGTAACTATTGCTAATAACATAAGTTCCAAGATTTGTATTTCGTAGAAATCTCGGTTGATGCATGGCTAGCTTTTCCAAATTTCTACTATGCCTTGGAAGACATTCTAGGTTCTTATCAAAAATTAGTCACCTATTCAATAGATCGTTCTTCCATAATCGTTGGTGCATCATCAATAATTACTAAAATTTACTTCTCACGCTCTCGGTCTATGCATTGATATGCAAACACGAAAAGTCTCCATGTAACCCACAGGTTTGTGTAGCTATAAGTTACTATAACAATATTTGTTTTCTATAGGTTTTCCCCATGGAACATACGTACTTATCTATTCTATGTTATCCAAAAAAAACGTTTGTTTACTGATTTCCTAATATACATATGTATGTATTGTTCGCATATACTCATATACTCTTCTATTGTAAGATACGTTACAAGTTCCAACAAACTTTCCCTCCAAAAATCCACCATTGAAAATTGCACTAAAACCTTCAATTCTCTATCATTTTCTATGTAATTTTCAATTCTAATTAGTACGATTGATTTAGATTTTCATTTCTCACATTGTGTAATCCAAAACCCCCCAAATTTTGATTTTGGCGCCAAATTTCATTTTTGAATTTTACTCTGTTTTCTAAGTTTCTCATACTGCGATCATGTCGAATATGAAGAGAACTTTGAAAAGGAAGAAGCGTGTGCCAAACAAATTTGATGATACTATTTGTGATTTGAATAATAAGTAAGGTTGTTGATAGGGCAAGGGTTAATTGTGATGTGAATAGTGTGGATCGGGCTTCAATTGATGATCCTAGGGAACCTGTTGTGAGTATGAAGTCTGGTAAGGATGGTGAAAGTGATAGTGTAATGAGTGAGTTGAATAAGCCGTTAATTGATGAATTGTATGAATCAAACTGTAAGGTTCAGGAGGATAGTAGTAAGGATGATTGTCAAATGCTTGATAAAGGTATTGAACAATCACTGAATGCTAGCCCTAATAAGTCAAGCTGTGAAAGTGTTTTTAGTGTGTGATAGTGCTACTGAAGGTGCTAATTCTGGTAGTAAGAAGGTTAAGAGTAAGAATGGAGAATTTCTTTCTTATGTTACTACTGCTTTGGCCAAAAACACTGAAGTCAATTGGAGTTTGTTTGTGAAACCAACTGAAGTTGATGAGAATGGAAATGAGTATGTGCTATTTGATGAATCTATAACCAATGAGGGCTGTAAGAGGTGGGAATTGACTTTGTGTGGGTACTTTGTAGGACACCAAATGTCAATTAGTGAATTAAGGTACAATTTGAAAAGAATGTGGGGTAGGAGAGGATTCAAAGATATTGTTGATGTTTTTAATGGTGTGTTTTTCATGAAATTTTTTAATGAGGAAGGTTTGGAATCTGTTGTTAACAGTGGGCCATGGATGGTTAATAACAAGCCTTTCTTTGTTCAAAAATGGGATATACATGTATGTCTGGACAAAAGAGAGCCTTCTCATATTCCTATTTGGGTTAAATTGTGTAATATTCCATTGGAAGCCTGGACTACTAGTGATATAAGTGCTCTAGCTAGTAGGTTGGGCAAGCCATTAGTTATGGATACCTTAACTGTTGAGATATGCAAAAAAGGAGTGGGAAAGGTTAAGTATGCAAGGGTGTTAGTTGGAGTGCCTACAGCTAAAGATATACCAAATAAGATTGAAGTGGTTTATAGAGGAAAAGATAGTGAGGAAATGTGCAGGAAGAAAGTAATTGTGAAGTTTGATTGGGTTCCTCCTAGATGCTCTAACTGTTGTGTGTTTGGGCATGATATACAGACATGTGGTAAAGTGAATCATGGAAAGAATAAAGCTCTTAATGCAGAAGAACCTAGTAAAAAGAAGGATAATGGCAATAATGGAGATTTAAATGATGGTTTCACTAAAGTAAGAAACAAGAAAGAAACTGGTGTGAGCAAAAAGAGACAGGACAGAACAAATATGCGGTATCAGAAGAAAAGTGAAAAGCCTAGAGTGGATGCCACAACAAGAAATCTTGTAAATCAGTTTGTGTTTCAGAAAAAGCAAGTGGATGGCAAGAATGATATTAAAACTACTAGTCATAGTAATGAAAATGAAAGTATAAAAAGTCCAGCAAATGGATCAACTAGAAAAGCCTGGAGTGTGCAAGATGTTAGTATATTGGAAGCTCTAAAGAGATCTGCTAATAAGTATGCAGTACTAGATGATCATAGGAGTGATAATCAACCAGAAGAAATAGATGGGTCTCACACTGAGCTAGAACCAGGGGAAATAAATGATGTATTAAAAGATGATAATGGAATTGCTCAATGAATGGAAGAAGATATAATTGTAGGAAGTGACAAGGGGGTGTTTGAGGAATGACAAAACCTCTAAGATGGATCTCAAAATTAGATGTTGGAATATCAAATGTCTGTGTACGTACTTCTGATAAGCAAGTAGAAGTGAGGAAATTTATGAAGGATGATAGGTTGAGTATGTGTGCTATTATTGAAACTAGGATTAAGTCCAAAAAACTTCGAAAAATTGGAGATGGTATTTTTAAGGATTGGGATTGGGTAAACAATATGAGGCACTGTGATAAGGGTTGCAGGATTATATTGGGATGGAATAGTGACATCATTTCTCTTTCTTTTCTTCATTACCGTAAGCAGTCTATTCTTTGTAGAATTAAAGACAAGAAAAGGAAAATGTTAATGTTCTGCACCATTGTGTATGCTGCTAATGGTGGAAATGAAAGGACTCAGCTGTAGAAGGAACTAAATGTGTATAAAAGGATTGTGTTAGATAAGCCTTGGGTCATTATGGGGGATATGAATGTTACTCTGGATCCAAGTGAACACACTGCTGGAATCTCTTCTATGTATAAAGATATGCAGGATTTCAAGAATTGTGTAAATTCAATTGAGGTGGAAGATATTGCTAGTTCAGGTTTGTTTTACACTTGGACTAAAAATTTGCATAAGACTAAACAAGGTGATAATACTGGCATTTTAAAAAAGTTGGATACAGCTATAAGGAATGAAGCCTTTATTTGTGAGTATCCTAATGCTCATGCTATATTATTCCCTTATCTTATTTTAGACTATTGCCCTATGGTTTTGGTAATCCCAAACACTATGCAAAGTAAGAGAAAAGCTTTTAGATTTTCTAACTTTGTTGTTGAAAATGAGGAATTTCCTGAGATAGTTAGAGATTTTTGGAATGATAATCATAGGGGTTGCCAAATGTTCAAAATTACAAGGAAACTTAAAGCTCTCAAAAAGCCTCTTATAGATTTAGCATGGAAGAATGGAGATCTGTTTGAAAATGTGAGTGATTTGAGGGACAAGCTCAAAGAAATTCATAAGCAGATTGATATTGACCCTCACAATAAGATGCTTAGAGATAATGAAAGTGCTACTCTTAGGGATTATGATAAAGGTATAAAGGAAGAAGATAAATTGTTGTTTCAAAAGTCCAAAATCAAATAGCTTAGTATGGGGGACAGAAATAATTCTTTTTCATAGAACTCTCAAAAGCAGGTATAGTAGAAATAGAATCAATGTAGTTCATGATGAAGAAGGCACAAAGTTTGAAGGGGGTCAAGTGGCTCAACAATTTGTAAAACGTTTCCAGAAGTTTTTGGGTGAAAGTATTCCAGTTCATAAGCTACAAGGGTGTCATGAGCTGTTCAAAAGAAATTGTCCAAAGAAGATGTTGAATTCATGGTTAAGGAAGTGAGTAATGCTGAAATAAGGAAAGCAATGTTTATGATTGATGATAACAAAGCTCATGGGCCTGATGGATATTCTTCTCATTTCTTCAAAAAAGCATGGAATATCATTGGGGAAGATGTATGTACAGCTGTAAGGGAGTTCTTTGAAATTGGGAAGATCCTATCTGAAATTAATTCAACCATTATTGCTTTGGTTCCCAAGATCCAAACTCCTGCTAAGGTATCTGACTATAGGCCTATAGCTTGTTGTAATGTTATATACAAGTTTATAAGCACAGTCCTTACTGTGAGGATTAAGAAGTTTCTTGGAAAGTTGGTGAGTCAGAACCAAAGTGCTTTCATTCCAAACAGGCAGATTCAAGGTAATATTTTAATCTCTCAAGAGCTTTTAAAGGGATATGGCAGGAAGAATGGTCCTAAAAGAGTTGCTCTTAAGATTGATTTGCAAAAAGCATATGATCCTGTAAACTGGAGTTTTTTGGAGGTTGTTCTTAAAGGCTTTGGTTTTCATAAGAAAATGGTGAAATGGATCATGGTATGTGTTACTTCTACCTCCTTTTCAATTGCTGTCAATGGTGAAAGCTGCGGTTATTTCAAAGGAGGAAGAGGGCTTAGACAAGGGGATCCAATATCCCTTTATCTATTTACTCTTGTGATGGAAATTCTCAATCTACTCATGATCAGGAAGATAGAACACAATGGTCTCTTTCAATACCATTTTGGATGTAAGCAGCTAAAGATTACTCATGTTTGTTTTGCTGATGACTTGCTTATGTTCTGTCATGGGGATCCTGTTTCTGTCAAAACAATAAAGGAGGTGATTGAAGAGTTTGGTAGTGTTTCTGTGCTTCTTCCTAATTATAACAAGAGTACAATCATCTTTGGGAGTGTTAATAAAGAGGACAGGAAAAGTGTTTTAGACATTTGCCCTTTTAGAGTTGAACAACTCCCAGTCAGATATTTAGGAGTTCCCCTTCTTACCAAAAGAATTGGTATTAAAGAATGCAAAAGTCTGATTGATAAAGTGAGGAACAGAATCTTAAGTTGGCAAAACAAAGTGTTGTCATATGCCGGTAGGCTTCAATTGGTTGCTTCCATTTTAGAGTCCATTCAAGTTTATTGGGCCACTGTGTTTCTGCTTCCTCAAACTGTCATTAAGGAAATTAATTGTCTTTTGAAAGGGTTCTTATAGAACCAAAGTGATAGAGCTAATGGTAAAGCTAAAGTAGCATGGAAAAATCTGTGTATGCCTAAGTCTAAAGGTGGTCTGGGCCTAAAAAATTTAAGTGTGCGAAACAAGGCAATGGCCTCTAAACACCTTTGGTATGTTGCAGCTCATAAGGATACTCTATGGGTTAAGTGGATCAATACTGTTAAGCTTAAGGGCAAATATATTTGGGAAGTTAATGAAGATGCTAGTGATAGTTGAGGATGAAAAAATATCCTTAAAATGAGGAAAGATGTTAGAAGGCACTATAACACCCCGTATTTTCAGGTCATACTCCGCTCCCGACTAACTCATAATATAATTTTTCTATCAAGTTATGGGACATTTGCGTGTGTGTCTTTAATATTTCAATACTTACACGAATTCATACGCTTCATGAATGTAACCAAGGCGTTCATAGACGTAGTTAATATTACGTCAAATTATCAAACCATGTATATTTTTCCTTCACTTGTTAAGACTTTACAT
>BQNB010153295.1:0-15660 GCA_026074375.1 Tanacetum coccineum
AAGACTCAATCGATTCCCCATCAGTGGAAGTAAATCTTTCCCATTCATTGAACAACTTAGCCTTCTTCTCTTGAATTCCAATGTCAAAACCTTTCTTCATTTGCTGAACACGTAACCAGATTTCCTCAGCAGTGTCACAACTATCAACAGCAGCATGAATGTCTTCAGGAAGACCGAGAAGAATAGTCTGAATAGCTTGAGTTCATCATCTGTCTGTTCATGAAAGGCTTCATTCACAGGAACTTCATGGTTTGCATCACCTCGTTCAGGAATCATTCGTCTGACATATGAACCATTCATAATGGAATTGTAGATTAACTTTCCATTTGGTCTACTCTTAGCATACCGGAGAAGACATGATGACCATGGAACATAATTTTCTTTGTTAAGCATAGGAGGGCGGTTTTCGGAACCGGCTGCATAAATGTCTTATTGAGTCGACATTGCAAAAGTGATGTGAAATGATAAACAAGGATCTTTAGTAGGTAAAGTGATTGTTGTTGTGGATTAAATTCAATTAACGTTCACATGATTTTACAGATCTTAGATTTAAACAGAGAAAAAAATTGAATCTTTCGCGGGATTTTACAAAATCAAGAAGAAACCGTGAAACAATAATCAATTGTTGTTGAAATTGAAGAACTTGAGCTTTTATTAACGATTAATGAGCTTAAAAGGACAAACGGCGAAATTTGGTTCACTTTAGAAGGCTAACGGTTGAATTATAGCTTGTAAGGACCACTAGTGCAACGAAGTTTCAACAAAAGAGTTAATTTGTAACAAAAGGACTTAAAGTGAATTAATCTTGAAACATAAGGGCTGCATGTGACACTTTTTGAAACTTGATAATTAATAAAAAAACTTTCCCTCCATATGACCTTTCTTCCTCGTTTCAAAATAGAAAAGAAATAACGTTTTTTATTTTTACTCTCGCGGAATGCTACGGTTGACGTCGGTAAGAAATAAATATACCACGTTGATCGAAAAAGGATCACGATCATGATGGTGTAAGTTATATGTCCCGTAGATGATCGACACTCGAAACCGAAAAACCCGAATTTAACTTAAACGTGAATATTGTGTTCAATGAAAGTTGCAAATTCGGTCACAAAGGAGGATTGCGAATTCGTGTCCTTCACAAGAGTTGCTAATTCGTGTCTTAAAAAACTGCTAATTCGTTGACTGGAATTTGCTAATTCGTGTCCTTCCGTGGTTGCTAATTCGTGTCTTCAAAAACTGCAAATTCGTTGACTGGAATTTGCTAATTCGTGTCCTTCCCTGGTTGCTAATTCGTGTGACACAGGAAGTATTGCTAATTCGTTGACATAACAAGTTGCCAATTCGGATGATGAAGAAATTGTGAATTCGAACGATGAAGAGTGTTGCGAGTTCGGATGATGAAGCGTGTTGCGAGTTCGTGTCCTTCACAAAAACCAAAAAACGTACAACCTTCCTTGTCTTTGTTTCAAACCGTGTGCCACAATAAGCCAACCTCAAAAAGCTTACCGAAATAAGCTTGAAAATAAGCTATATGAAAAGTTGTTTTAAGCTAAAATAAGCCACAAAACAGAACTTAAAACTACAAAACTCATGAAAAAGTAAAACAGAGGGGATAAGAAATATAGAACTAAAAGTTACTACTAAAGTATTTGAGGTGTCTCTTGATTTTGTTTGACTAATCCAAAAAACGCACCCTTATTGGATTAACTAGTGCAAAACATAACTAAAAATAGTTTGAAAAAAAAACGTTAAGAACAGTAAAAGCCCAAATGAGATTGTACGTTATTAAGCCCAAAAGTTAATGCTAGAAAAACGTTTACCGAACAAAAACATAAATCAAAGTATTCCATTCACCCATGTTCTGACAATATGTATCAGGATCTAAAGAAACTCTATTGGTGGCCTAACATGAAGGAAATCATCGCTGAATATGTTGGCAAATGTTTAACATGCTCTAGGGTTAAAGCAGAATGTCAGAAGTCATCCGGCTTACTGGTACAACCAGAGATTCCTATGTGGATGTGGGAGAGAATAACAATAGATTTCATCACAAAACTACCCAAAACCTCAAACAGACATGACACAATCTGGGTCATTGTTGATCGTCTTACCAAATCTGCACATTTCATCCCTACCCGAGAGACAGATAGTATGGAAACCCTTACAAGGTTATACATAAAGGATATAGTCTCTCGGCATGGAGTACCAATATCAATCATCTCGGATCATGACAGTCATTTCACGTCCAGATTCTGACAATCATTACAAAGTGCTTTAGGTACTCAATTAGACATGAGTATGACATATCATGCTGAAACTGATGGACAAAGTGAAAGAACCATCCAAACACTTGAATACATACTTCGAGCCTGTGTTATAGATTTTGGAAAAGGATGGGAAAAACATTTACCATTGGTAGAATTTTCCTACAACAACAGTTATCATGTCAGTATTAAGGCAGCACCGTTTGAAGCACTCTATGGTCAAAAGTGCAGATCACCTGTTTGCTGGGCCAAAGTTGGCGATGTTCAACTCACAGGACCAGAAATAATTCATGAAACCACTGAAAAGATCGTGCAAATTCGTCAACGCTTGCAAGCTGCAAGAGATTGACAAAGAAGTTACGCCAATGTAAGGCGAAATCCTTTAGAATTTCAAGTTGGCGATCGCGTTATGTTAAAAGTATCACCTCGAAGAGGTATCATTCGTTTTGGTAAACGAGGAAAGCTTAATCCTCGGTACATTGGACCATTCAAAATCCTTGAACAAATTGGTCCAGTGGCATACAAACTAGAGCTTCCTGAAGAGCTTAGTAATGTCCACAATACATTCAACATTTCTAATCTAAAGAAATGCTTATCTGACGAGTCTCTCGTCATTCCAATGAAAGAACTTCAACTCGATGACAAACTCAATTTTGTGGAAGAACCAGTGGAAATTATGGATCGTGAAGTCAAGCGACTAAAACAAAGTCATATTCCCATAGTCAAAGTACGATGGAACTCTAAAAGAGGACCATAATTTACATGGGAACGCGAAGATGAAATTCATGCCAAATATCCTCATCTATTTTCTAATATCCCTTCCAAATCTAATTAAATCTCGGGACGAGATTTCTGTAAGGATGGGGGACTATAACAACCTGCAATTTTCATCAATGTAAATATCCATCTATTAAATTAGATGCAATGTACTATCATTCTATTAATACAAACCACCTTTATTCAGGGAAATTTTTCGCTTTATTTCATGATGCAACATCTCTAAAGTTAACGGACTCACACAACCTACCAATGACAATCCTATCTGCATATATGTCAAGCAAACATCATAATATGTCAAGTCAATGATCTATTATTCATTTTATCATATACGTTATCTATTTAACGTAGTTAATACCAAATAAACATAAACCGTTAACGTTTACGTCTAAACCCTAATTTTGGATAATGTAAACATTCAAAGCGAATGTACAAGCAACTAAATCATGTGTACAAGTATCTTAGCATCTCATTTTGAATACATTTTTCCTCTAAAAACAATGTACAACTCACCTTAAGCACAATGTACAAGTCATTAAGCATGACATCGAAAATAGCCGTTTTACCTCCGTTTTCCTAACGAATCTTGTACAAACTATTAAGTACAATATACAAGCAAGAAGTGCTCAACTTTTAAACAACATTTTCCTCCATTTCAATCACTTGAACACGTTTTTACAACTCAAAACCCTAATTCAAACCAAGAAACCCTAAAACCGAGCTAGTTTCCAACCCGTAACCCATTTCTTCATTTTTACCCATCTTAAACCTAAACCATTAATCAAATTAAGTTGTAAATACTTAATATACAACATTAAATTTCATAATCCATCCTTATTACTCCAATGTATAAGAAATTTAAACCAAAAACCCTAACCCGAACTAGTTTAAACCCGATACTCTTTTTCCCTCCTTTTTGCCTATTTTTAAAACCAACAAAACAACCACACACCTAAATGACTCACCTACTTCATCTCCAAGCTGCTTACAAGCACCTCAAATCAGTACTTGGTCCCCAAGTTGCTTTGTTACCTCCTTTCTTCCTCTTCTAAGCGCGCACACAAGAAGCCAAAACAACACCTCAAACCTAGTCCTAGCTTTGCTAACTCATACTATAGCTCTTCCACATCACCTTGTAGCTTCCATGAATCATATAATCCAGCTCCAAGCCTTAGCCACCAAGTTGTCTTAGTCTCCAAGGTGGTTCACACCTATATAAAGGGGTAAAACCCTTTCATTTCAACTCACACCTCAATTCTTTCTTTCTAACCATAAATGGAGTCTAAGGTCTGATCAAGAACATCAATAGAAGTCCTAAGAAGTCGAAAGAGCAGAATACAAGTGAAGAAACCAAGTCTTGAAGCCCCAGAGTTGTTATTCTAGGCGTACGAAGCTAAAAGTCCCCATTTCGACCCGTTTCCAAGCTATAAGCTCAAAACCAGGTTCCATAAGCTCACATTCTATTTCCATACTCTTATAATGTTCATATAATCATGCTTAAACCATTGTTAAAAGCTTTGAACTCAAAAACCCATGCGTTTTCCCTTTTTGATCCAAACCGAGCTCATGAAACCCTAATTTCATGTTTTTGTTTAATCTATAAGCTAAACTTGTAAGATGTTGTTATAATCTATTCTAATAAGCTTATCAAACAATATTATAAGTATTTTACTAAGTCTTAAAAGCTTGAAGCTTAAAACCCGCGCGTTTTCATTTTAAAACCCTAATTTGACCCGTTTTGATTTCTAGCTTATCAAGTCGTTATTTTGAACTTTTGATACGTTAAAACATCTTATTTTAGCTTATATTAATAAGCCATAACCTGCAAATATCATTTGGAATCTTAAAATAAGCTTGCATGGCATTTTGGACTTGTTTTGTAAAAGTTTCCATGCATAGGGGTATATATTGTAACTTTCTGAAATTAATAACTACAAGGGCTGAAAATGTCATTTTCTTAAAGTTATAACTATAAGGACTTGTTTTGCCAAGTTTCAAAGTTAAAGGTTTGATATGTATATACTTTATATATAAAGGACTAAACTTGTAAAAGTTTATAATCCAAGGGTATATTTTGCCAATTTTGCAAACTTATAAATTATTATATTATATTAAATTATAAAAACATATTTAGTCTTTTTAAAGAAACTTGAAATCTTAATGTATCACGATACTAGGGAGCTTCATGTGAGGGGTTTCATTTGGGTATACGTTTTGACGAGTTTGCTAGATTTACGATTTAAAGTGTCCTGGCTCCTCAAACATTTACTACATGACCTCTGAATTATGATGGCCCGAACAATGATACGATAATTCCACAATAATTCAATCAAATATGACATTTCATTTTGATATAAAAAAAATTTCAAATGCAATCAAACTTAAGACTTGACATATTTCCCTGTTGTGTGACGAAGCCGTGTACTTTCTTTCATATACATTTGCCAATAATCAAGATTTCCCTATACTTTTAATGTAGAGTTCATAGACCTTGCAATTTTAATCTTTCAAATGATTTAATAAACCCGACAAGGCGATACATCTATAAACAAGAATGCAAGTATTTTCC
Organism: Tanacetum coccineum; assembly: GCA_026074375.1. Classification (NCBI taxonomy): domain Eukaryota; kingdom Viridiplantae; phylum Streptophyta; class Magnoliopsida; order Asterales; family Asteraceae; genus Tanacetum; species Tanacetum coccineum. The sequence goes on from BQNB010153295.1 coordinate 5,611, forward strand.
TGTATGCTATCCTCGATGCATTATTAGCTTAAGTACCTTCTTTGCCATTACGTTTTCCCACTATCACGAACCGTTAATGTACTCTCTGGTAAGCCGCAAATGCTATGAATATATCATTTGGATTGACTTCCCCTTGGTGTACCTATGAACTGTAGGACCCAATAGACATCATTTGAAATAACTTATGAGGGTGTATTGGCAAAGACACCCAGTTTTGGGGCAATTACCTTAGTGATAATTTATTATCCCAAGGCTTCTGTGTTATAAGCTTAGCAAATATAAGATTTCCTATAATATTATACAAGCGATGCAATTATTACAAACTTTGGGTGTATAACAACGTAACCCACTATTGCATTCAAACTGCTTTACTTAAACCTATGAATTTCACTCAACCATTTGTTGACTTTTTAGCATGTTTATCTAAGTAATGAGTAGGCATATGGCACGAATGCTCGAACATGAAAGATGTTAAACTGTTATCATTCAAAACTTTTTTGTTACTAGATTTTTAACCTACCACTTTTTTTAAAAAACTCGATATAAATAATGATCACATCCTTTTCAAAAACTCTATTTCAATTCATTTCTATGATTATGACTATTGTACCTTGAAATAATACCCCATATTAGCTTCCGCTGCTATATGTCAAAATGGGGGTGTTAAATATTAGTATCAAGAGCCACGGTTATAGAGAACAAGTTTAAAAACTTGACTATAACTTTTTTCGTTTTCCATCCAAGAAAGTCCTCCATGTCGCTACATCTGTCAGAATAGTAAGGTAAGAATACATAACTATTATACCACTATTTATATAATAACTTTTTTATTCTCATGGATAGAGAGTGGAGATTAGGTTGGGTTGTGTTGGGGGGGGGGCGGGGGGGGGGGGTGGGGGGGTGGGGTGGGTGTGGGTGGTGTTGTGCTGGGGGGTGGTTGTGGGTGTGGTGGGACAAGTGGGGGGGTTGTTGAGTTGTTAATGTTTAGTTGATATTGTTGGTGATTTGACATCCGTTGAATACCAATGTTGAGTGGTTGGGGAAGACATTGTTTCTATTGAACAACCAGTAGTAAATAACATACTTATTTATAATAATAGTGGTAGAATAGTTATGTAGCTTGTACATACTATTCTGACAAGACTACGTATGGGTCTACTGGTTGTTAATAGAACAATGTCTTCCCCCAACCACCTTACTTCTGGTATTAAGGATGTCTTTTCCTCAAATCTTCTGAAGTATCTCCTGGCTTCTCTAGATTATATTCCAACATCACCGGGAAAAACCTATTCTAGTTCCTTAAACTCATTTGGTGTAGTCCCACTAGCTTCACTAACTCTTTCGTTATTTCATGATGACCCCTACATGAAAGTTTTGCAAGCATTTTATACTAAAAAATCACCTATCCCACCTCTAATTATCATACCTCCATCTTTGATGCCTAATCCTCAAGACTTCTTTATTCCTGAGGAGTTATTATCACCTGAGAAACGAGATCATTCTCAATCATCTTCTTCTACTTCTACCCTACCAACAAATATATTTAAGATAGGAGAAAGTTCTCACAAAACAAGTCTTGAATGACATGAAGAAAAAATTGAGGGTATCTTAAATCATCTGGATGAACTCCCCTTTGAACGCATTGAACATATTGAAGACAACATAGAAGGACTCGAAAAAGGTCGAGTAATTATCCAACAAGATTTTGACGATTTAGAAGCTAAACTCCAACAAGCTCATGCTCAAATAACCAAACTTCAAAGGAAACAAATGGGGTGTAATCACAAGATTTCTCTAGCTCGCTTCAGAATACTTGAACAAAAACACATTTATCAATGACTCCAAAATCTCCACCAGGAGCAAGACATGAAAGTCTTCTAGATGCCATCAATGAATTCAAGAACAATTAGAAAGGACTATCGGACTATTAGATCTTAGTCATAGCCTATAACCTAGCTACGGGATGTGTGGTATAAATAAAAACACTTGTTAAATCTTAACTATGTATAATACTAAGGCAAGTTGTTCTTAATATAAATGGCAATCCCGTTCTACTTTGTTGTTTTCTTAATACCGATTCATTCATCATTTATCTCATATCATTATCATCATCTTCATCATAATCACACCGCAATCTCTAGAAAATAATACTAACGAGCATCTGACTTTGTTAGTATTTATGATTTCAATATCATTATTAGTAAAATGCTTAAAGTTCAAAAATAATCCTAAGTATTACATTTTAAGCATTTTATCTTAAGAATAACATTGTAAAAAGATGATATTTTTTCTATTTATTTGTCTTATGTTGATAGAAATGCCGTCTCAAAAAGGACGTCAACATCTGATTGCATCGGCCATGACTCAGATGCCATTAAAAAATAAGTTTTTTTTTTTTGCTACATGTCACCGTGACTCTGTAAGCACAAGCTGCAATTAATGGCAGGTACTAGTAATCCCAACAGGAACACCGGTCCTACTAGAACTCCTAACAAAATGAGAAACTATAAAGAATTCATAAGCTGTCAACCTTTCTACCTAAATGTAGGAAGGAGCAATTCGCCTCATAATTGTTTACACGAACCAAATCAGTATTCCTCTCAAGCAAGAGTGCTGAAGAAACAAGAGTAACATTTGCTACCGGTACTCTTACTGATGATGCTTTGTCCTGGTGGAATGCATACGCCCAACCTATAGGAGTAGATCAAGCCAACAATCACGTTTGGACGAGTTTAAAAATAACCTGACCAACAAATATTATGCCTTAAACTAAAGTCAAGAAAGGATGGAAATGATACTACAATCTGGACTGTAAATAGGAAACAAGCTTAAACTTACATAGAAGATTCCAATAACTATCGGTCATATGCCCAAGCATGGTACCGAACACTGAGAAACTCCTGGAAGCTTTCATCGGAGGATTGCCTAGAAGCATTGAAGGAAATGTTACCACCTCTAAACCCCAAACTTTAGAGGAAGCCATTAACATAGCCCAAAGGCTAATGGATCAAGTAACAAAAACATGCTCTGTTCAAGATCAAGCGACCACAGCAAAAGTTTTGGGACCATAGAACTTTCAAACAACAACACAAACTACCGGCAACAACAACTACCGTAACGACAACAACCGCAACCACAACAAAACTGAAGGCAAGAAGTGCCAAAGCTTATGCTGCCACACTTGCTGACAGCAATAGGTATGCCGAAAGTCTCCCATTGTGTAAAAGATGTAATCTCCATCACACCGTACCTTGTACTGCTAAATGCAATAATTGCAACAAGGTAGGCCATTTGACTAAAAACTACCAAAATAAGAGGCCAGCCACTAGAAGTAATCAGCTACCAGTGACAGTTATTTGTCATGCTTATGGAGAGAAAGAGCATTATACAAATCAGTGCCGAAAGACTAACATCAATGCCCAGGGAAGAGCTTACCTACTAAGAGATAAAAATGCTCCTCAAGACCCGAACGTAGTCATGGGTATGTTTCTCCTAAACCAGCATCTACTAGAGTATTATTTGATCTAGAGCGATAAAAGCTTTAATATCATAACCTTGCTCTATGCTAAATATCCCGCCTATTACAATAGATACATTTTACTATATTGAAATCGCTGACGAAAACCTAGTACGCACCAATACTGTTATCCAGGGTTGCACCCTAACTTTGTTAAATCAATCTTTCAAAATCGAACTCATGCCAATTAAACTTGGTAGTTTCGACGTTGTCATCGGTATGGACTAGTTAATCCATTAATCATGCGAGGATTATCTTGTGACACGCAAAGTCGTTTACATCCCAATCCATGGTGAAAAACTTGTAATCATCTGAGGTGATTGAATAAAAACTCAACTAGCCTTCATAACCTGTAATAAAAAAGCCGAACGTACATATCTCGAGTTGTCAAGTTTTTCATGATCTAGTTACAGAGAAAAAGAAGTCAGACGAAGAAGAAATTAGAAGATAACCCTGAGTAAAGAATTCCCAGATGTTTTTTCCTGAAGATCTACCTGCTTAACCCCCAATCCGCCAAGTAGAATTCCAAATCTATCTAATTCCTAGAGCAGCACCTGTTTCCTGAGCACCTTATAGATTAGCTCCTTCAGAAATGTAGTAACTATCTAATCAACTTCAAGAATTTTCAAATCGAGGTTTTATTCGACCAAGTACTTCACCCTAGGGAGCTCCTGTCTTATTTGTAAAAAAGAAAGACGGATCTTTCAGAATGTGTATCGATTATCAGTAGTTGAATAAACTTACTATAAAGAATCGTTACACATTACCAAGTAAGGGATGAAGATATTCCTAAAACTGCTTTCAGAACAAGATACGGACACTATGAATTTCAAGTCATGCCATTTGGTTTAACTAACGCACTTGCGGTATTCATGGATCTCATGAACCATGTGTGTAAACCATACTTGGACAAATTCGTGATAGTGTTTATTGATGATATTCTCATCTACTCTCGTAATAAAGACGAACATGCTAATCATCTAAGAGTAATCTTAGAATTACTCATAAAAGAAAAACTATATGCCAAGTTCTCCAAGTGTGATTTCTGGATCCACATGGTACAATTTCTTAGACATTTAATCGATAGTCAAGGACTTCATGTTGACCCCTCCAAGATTGAAGCAGTTAAGAACTAGAAATCTCCTACTACACCTATAGAAGTACGTCAATTTTTAGGACTCGTTGGTTATTACCGAAGATTCATCCAAGATTTCTTAAAAATTGCAAAGTCTTTGACCAAATTAACCCAGAAAAACAAGAAATATATCTGGGAAAAAGATCAAGAAACGGCTTTCCAACTCCTTAAACAAAAACTTTGTGAAGCTCCTATCTTAGCATTACCGGAAGGAAACAATGACTTTTTCGTTTACTGTGATGCATCTCTTCAAGGTCTGGGAGCAGTATTAATGCAAAAAGAAAAAGTCATTGCATATGCATCCTGACGGCTCAAGCCTCACGAAGAAAACTATACCACTCATGATCTTGAATTAGGAGCAGTTGTATTTGCTCTTAAAATTTAGAGACACTATCTATACGCTACAAAGTGTACAGTTTTCACTGATCACAAAAGCCTTCAACATATTCTTCATCAAAAAGAATTAAACATGAGGCAACGCCGTTGGCTAGAATTACTCGCAGATTACGATTGTGAGATTCGCTATCATCCTGGAAAGGCAAATGTCATAGCAGATGCCTTAAGCCGGAAAGAACCACTCCGAATCAGATCATTAATCATGACCATTCATCCAAAATTACCCACACAAATCCTCGAAGCTCAAACCGAAGCAATTAAAAAAGAAAACATCAAAACCAAAAACCTACGAGGAATGGACAAGTCATTTGAAATTCGTCCTAATGGAACTTGTTGTATCAAAAATCAAAGTTGGTTACCACTCTTCGGTGGTTTGAGAAACTTAATCATGCATGAGTCTCATAAATCAAAGTATTCTATTCACCCAGGTTCTGACAAAATGTACCAAGATTTAAAGAAACTCTATTGGTGGCCTAACATGAAGGCAATCATCGCTGAATATGTTGGCAAATGTTTAACATGTTCTAGAGTTAAGGCAAAATGTTAGAAGCCATCCGGCTTACTGGTACAACCAGAAATTCCTATGTGGAAATGGGAAAGAATAATAATAGATTTCATTACAAAACTTCCCAAAACATCAAACGGACATGATACCATTTGGGTCATTATCGATCGTCTTACAAAATCCGCGCATTTCATACCTACTCGAGCGACAGATAGTATGGAAACCCTTACAAGGTTATACATCAAAGAAATAGTCTCTCGGCATGGCGTGCCAATATCAATCATCTCGGATCATGATAGCCATTTCACGTCCAGATTCTGGCAATCATTGCAAAGGGCCTTAGGTACTCAATTAGACATGAGTATTGGGGGCGCATATCATCCTTAAAAGTGAAAGACTATCCAAACACTCAAACATGCAACAAGCCTGTGTCATAGACGTTTGGATAAAGCTGGGAAAAACATTATCCATTGGTAGAATTTCCTAAACAACAATTATCATCCAAATTAAGGCAGCACGTTCAAAGCACTCTATGGTCCAAAGTGCAGATTAAAAATAAAAAACACTTTGTTTTTGCTGGGCCGAAGTTGGCGATGTTCAACTTACAGGACTAGAAATAGTCCATGAAACCACCAAAAAGATAGTACAAATTCATCAACACTTGCAAGCTGCAAGAGATTGGCAAAGAAATTACGCTAATATCAAACGAAAACCTTTAGAATTCCAGAGATGGAGATCGTTTGTATATGTAAAAGTATCACTCGATAGAGTATCTTCATTCATTTTGGTAAATGAGGAAAGCTTAATCCTCGATACATTGGACCATTCAAAATCCTTGAACAGATTGGTCCAGTGACATACAAACTAGAGCTTCCTGAAGAACTCAGTAATGTCCACATAACTTTCCACATTTCTAATCTAAAGAAATGCTTATCTGACAAGTCTCTTATCATTCCAATGAAAGAACTTCAACTCAATGACAAACTCAATTTTGTGGAAGAACCAGTGGAGATTATGGATCGTGAAGCTAAGCAACTAAAACGAAGTCATATTCCCATAGTCAAAGTACGATGGAACTCTAAAAGAGGAACAGAATTTACAAGGGAACGCGAAGATGAAATTCATGCCAAATATCCTCATCTATTCTCTAATATCCCTTCAAAATCTAATTAAATCTCGGGACGAGATTTCTGTAAGGAGGGTGGACTATAACAACCTGCAATTTTCATCAATGTAAATATCCATCTATTAAATTAGATGCAATGTACTATCCATTTATATATAAACCACCTTTATACAGGGAAATTTTTCGCTTTATTTCATTATGCAACATCTCTAAAGTTAACAGACTCACACAACCTATCAATGACAATCCTATCTACATATATGTCAAGCAAACATCATAATATGTCAAGTCAATGATCTATTATCCATTTTATCAAATACAATATCTATTTAACGTAGTTAATACCAAATAAACATAAACCATTAACGTTTACGTCAAAACCCTAATTTTGGGTAATGTAAACACTCAAAGCGAATGTACAAGCAACTAAAGCATGTGTACAAGTATCTTAGCATCTCATTTTTAATACATCTTTCCTCTAAAAACTATGTACAACTTATCTTAAGCACAATGTACAAGTCATTAAGCATAACATCCAAAATGGCCATTTTACCTCTGTTTTCCTAACGAATCTTGTACAAACTATTAAGTACAACATACAAGCAAGCAATGCTCAACATTTAAACAACATTTCCCTCTGTTTCAATCACTTGAATATATTTTTAAACTCAAAACCCTAATCTAAACTAAGAAACCCTAAAATCGAGCTAGTTTCCAACCCGTGACCCATTTCTTCATTTTTACCCATCATAAACCTAAACCATTAATCAATTATGTTGTAAATACTTAATATAAAACATTACATTTCATAATCCATCCTTATTACTCCAATGTACATGAAATTTAAACCAAAAACCCGTGAACCCAGAACTAGTTAAACCGATACTCCTTTTCCCTCCTTTTTACCTATTTTGAAAACCAATCAAGCAACCAAACACCTCCATGACTCACCTACATCATCTCCAAGCTGCTTAAAAGCACCTTAAATCAATACTTGGTCCCCAAGTTGCTTTGTCACCTCCTTTCTCCTCCTTTCTTAGCCGCGGCACCACAAGAGCAAAACAACACCTCAAACCTAGTCCTAGCTTTGCTAACTCATCCCCCATAAGCATTCCACATCACCTTGTAGCTTCCATGAATCATATAATCCATCTCCAATCCTTAACTACCAAGTTTCCTGGGCCTCTAAGGTGGTTCGCACCTATATAAAGGGGTAAAACCCTTTCATTTCAACTCACACCTCAATTCTTTCTTTCTAACCATCAATGGAGTCCAAGGTCTGATCTAGAACATCAACAGAAGTCCTAAGAAGTCCCAAGAGTATAATTCAAGTGAAGAAACCAAGTCTTGAAGCCTAGAGTTGTTATCTAGCTACAAAGCTAAAAGTCCCATTTCACCCATTCCAAGCTATAAGCTTTCAAAACCAGTCCATAACCACATCTGTTTCCATACTCTTATAATGTTCATTTAATCATGCTTAAACCATTATAAAAGCTTTGAACTCAAAAACCCATGCATTTTCCCTTTTTGATCCAAACAAAGCTCATAAAACCCTAATTTCATGTTTTTGTTTAATCTATAAGCTAAACTTGTAAGATATTGTTATAATCTATTCTAATAAGCTTATCAAACAATATTATAAGTATTTTACTAAGTCTTAAAAGCATGAAGCTTAAAACCTACGCGTTTTCATTTAAAACCTAATTTTGACCCCGTTTTGATTCTAGCTTATCAAGTCGTTATTTTTAAACTTTTGATATGTTAAAAACATCTATTTAGCTTTATATTAATAAGCCATAACCTGCAAATATCATTTTAGAATATTAAAATAAGCTTGCATGGCATTTTGGACTTGTTTTATAAAAGTTTCCATGCATAGGGGTATATATTGTAACTTTTTGAAATTAATAACTACAAGGGCTGAATATGTCATTTCTAAAGTTATCACTATAAGAACTTTTTGCCAAGTATCCAAAGTAAAGGTTTGATAATGTTATATACTTTATATATATAAAGACTAACTTTTAAAGTTTATAATCCAAGGGGATATTTTGCTAATTTGCAAACTTATAATTATTAAATTATATTAAAATATAAAAACATATTTATTCATTAAATAAACTTGAATCTTAATGTATCACACACCTAGGAGCTTCATGTGGAGGGTTCATTTGGGTATACGTTTTGACGAGTTTGCTGGATTTACGATTTAAAGTGTCATGGCTCCTCAAACATTTACTACATGACCTCTGAATTATAATGGCCCGAACAGTGATACGATAATTCCATAATAATTCAATCAAAGATGACATTTCATTTTGATATAAGTCATATCCAATCAAACTAAGACTTGACATATTACCCAGGTTGTGTGACGAAGCCGTTACTTTCATTTCATATACCTTTGCCATCAATCAGATTTCCCTATACTATTAAGGTGAGTTCATAGCCTCGCATTTCAATCTTTTAAATGATTTATAAACCCGCGAGAGTGATACATGCTATAAACATGAATGCAAGTATTTTCTGTATGTTATCCTGATGCATTATTGCTTAAGTACCTGCTTTTGCCATTAAATCTCCACTATCATGAACTGTTAATTACTCGTCGGGGTAAGCGCGAATGCTGTGAATAGATCTATTTAGGATTAGACTTCCCCGTTGGTGTACCTATATTGTCGGTAACCAATAGCACATCATTTGAATAACTTATGCGGGTGTTTGGCAAAGACACCCGTTGGGGAAATTACTTGTGATTATTTATTATCCTAAGGCTTCGGTGTCATGAGCTTAGCAATGATAATGATTTTTATAATAATTATACATGCATGCAATTATTACAAACTTTGGGTGTATAACAACATATCCCACTATTGCATTCAAACTGCTTTACTTAAACCTATGAATTTCACTCAACTATTGTGTTGACTTTTTGCATGTTTATCTTAGGTAATTGAGCAGCATATGGCACAAAGTGGCTCAGACATGAAGATGGCTAAACTGTTATCATTCAAAACTTTTGTTACTAGATTTTGAGACCTCACTTTTGTAAAAACTCTGATGAATAAATGAATGATAACTTCATTTTCTAAAAACGTCTCTTTTCGATTTGTTTTCTATGATTATGACTATTGTACCTTGAAATAATACCCCAGATTAGCTTCTGCTGCTATATGTCAAAATGGGGGTGTTAAAAATAAGCTGAAAATGTACTAGATCTTGAGTTATTTTCTCGTTGCTAATCTTTGAAACATAAAGTTTTCAATGATCTGAGTTCATAAGCTCGTGTCTCCTTTTCTTCTTATCATCCTCTTCTTGTTTCAACCTTGATTCTTCTTGTATTAGATAGTCATGTCACCAATTGGTGTGTA